>CAUYPO010103345.1:0-25000 GCA_963574435.1 Cheirogaleus major | reverse complement strand
CATTTGCTAACAGAAAAAAAAAGATAAAGGCTTCAGATTACTTACTTTCCTATACTTCTGTTTACCAGGCATGGGCTAAACATCTTTCTCCTAGAAGCCGACAGGCGCTTCCCCCGTGCTCCTGGCTCAGGTCTCCAGTGTCTCTCAAGATCCCACGGTCCGCACTGCGGCCAGAGCATCCCGCTAACGGGCAGGTCTGACGGTCCCTCCCCGCGCAGCAGCCCTCCAAGGGCTCCACGTTCTCTGCCCTGAAAAGTCGCCGCTGCTCTCCATGGCGTGAGATGGGGACGCAGCGGATCAGGCCACGCCTTCGTACCTGGCAAAAGATCCGGGTCAGATGCGTGAATCATTCAGTGGTCCTGTTAATACAGACGGCGCAACTCACGCTGGCTGGGCTATGCTTCTGCATTTGCAGAGAGGAGAAACCATCAGATACCATCTGCCAGTCACTTTTACCACCCTGGGTGGCTCTCCCATCCTTCAACTAGAAACCAGTTTGCCAAACAATCAGTGACTCCACGGAGCTTTTATTTCATGCAAATTTGCTTCATACTATAATGAATCATTTGTGCCTTTTTACCCTGAAAATATCAACCATTAATCCTCAAAGTGTAATCTGTGGTCTGTCTTCACCAGAGTCACTTGAGGGCATATGTACGTGTGGACTCCTGGGTCCCCTTATGCCTTACTAACCCAGCATCACCAGGCACAAGGCCCAGGAATCTCTGTATTTAACAAGTTCCGCTATTTCTGTATTATTTTATTATTTAGGTCATTAAATATGAAATGTCTGATTTCAGATCTAAAGTGTAGTTCATTATATCTCAAACAAGAAGCAGTACAATTAATCAAAGTATGTGCAAAAACTATCAACACACTGTTGCCATCTTAACCGTAGCTTGTTTATGCCAGCAGCAAAGAAGCCTGGGAAGTGAGTGGCGATGAAATCTCAAAAGGTGTTTTCCACGGCTTGTTGCAAATTGAATATTTTTCCTTGCAAAAAGTGGTCCAAAGCCTGGAAGAAATGGTAGTCAGTTGGTACAAGGTCTGGTGAATATGGCGGATGACACAGAATTTCCAAGTCCAGCTTCTGTAGTTTAAGCAACATTGTTTGTGTGACATTGGTTGAGTGTTGTCTTGCAAAAGGATTGGCCTGTCTCTATTGACCGATCTCGGCTGCTTAATCACAAGAATCCTCATCATTTCATCCAGTTGGTTGCAGTAGACATCCACTGCAATCAATTGACCAGGTTTCATGAAGTTGTAGTGGATAACACCGGTCCTGGACCACCAAACTCACACCATTAGCTTTTTTTGATGAATATTCAGTTTTGGACTATGTTTTGGCACTTCATCTTTATTTTTTAGTTATCCACGGTTTCACAAAAATTGCTCTAAAAAGATTTTTGAAAGATAATCACAAGCCAAAACGTGCATTTGAAAGGTGCACTGAGGATGCACCTTCACAATAACAATAAAACAAGAAGTATCCTAGTGAAATGTCAATGATACCAACTATCTAACTTAGTATTTAAGGAAATCAGACATTTCATACTTAATAACTTATAATTTATTTTCTTCTGAATTAAATTCTCAGCTCTTCAACTTATTAATTCAGCAATGTAAACATTATGAATCATTTTTCAATATTTCTCAGATTGATGGACTGACTCTGTGTCACAAATATTGTAAATATTGAAGAGGCTCATCCCTTCCATATGGGTAAAAAGTATTTGCTTATTAACTACAGTGTATTGGAGAATGGATCCTGAATCCTGTGATGGGGGTGGAATTATGGCAAGGAACAAAATTTTAAAAAGTACTGCTTTTTACATTCAAATGGAGAAAATATAGGATTATAAATAAGTTTTTAATATTTTAAATTGTGCTAATGGGTATGGTAAAAAATAAAAATATTCTAAGGTGGGATAGAAGTATTGGGAATTTGCATTTAAAAGTGTGCCAACAGAAAAACTACAATGAGGGGTACCTGAAGGAATTGAGATTCCATGCTTCTGAGAAATTTAGTAGCATGCTTGGTATGTCTGAGTAGCAAAGAACATACCAGGGCAACTGGAGGAAAATGAGCAGAGAGGAGTAATAAGTCAATATCACAGAGAACAGTTAGGGTAAAAAGGGACTTTGTGCTTCACTCAGCTTAATTTGATATGCAATGAACAATGTTTTATGAATATCATTATACCCACTGTGAAGGTAGTTAAATGTAAGGGGATAAATGAGAATGAGGAAATATCAATACTCTCTTTTTTTAGTCTTTATAAGTAATAATGTTGACTTAGAAAAAATGTAAGAATATTATTTAAAGCTGTCAAGTCTTAGTAAGTTATTGTTTTTAATGATAGTGCCCACAGGATTTGCTCATGGACAGATATGGTGTGCAAAAACAAGAAGCAGAGAACCTTTGGTCTGAGCACATAAAAAAAAGGAGTTTCAAATTTTCAAAAATGGAAGACCAGAAAGAAGTAGATAATAAAAATCAATACAGTACACTTCTGCTTTTGAACAGGATAAGGTAACAAGGATGAAAATTCCACTGTACCTACTACCACATGAAACAACTGAAAATAAAACATATAAAAGAAATAAAAACCACAGTTTTCAAACACTGGAAGACATGGAAAGGACACTGATCCTGGAGAGAGAGAAAACAAAGAGATGAGCCCTCTGGTTGGTGAGCTTACTGCCTTGATGAATTTTCCAAACCTTGGCAAAGGGAGAGAGAACTCAATCAACCCCCTGAGATGAAAAGGCATGGCTCAAAATTCAGGGAGAATGAAGTAGATAGAAACTGGACAACAGGGTAGCAGAGAGAGAATAAAAACACAAAGAGAAAACTATGGTTATTTACAAATGTTCTTCCTCAACTATTCAGCAGAGTACTGATCAGTGCATGCATGTAAAAAGAAAAATGTCAAAGCTTGGGAAAATATAACCCAAAAGAATAGCAGGGATTAGTATCTGGAATTGACATAAGGCTTGAAATAATACCTGATTCCACCAACCAAGTAGAAAACCTTACATTTCAGGGAGCAGAAATAGAATACTGAGAAGAGTCTGGAGTTAGTATGTGGAATGATTATGCTAAGAGTAAATGATGCTGTGGTCCCACCTAAAAAATCTGAAAGGTATGGACTGAGAGGATCAAAATATTTTCAAAGTTTGAAATAATTTAACTGCATCTCCAAAGCTTGAGAACACACACACACACACAGGTATGTACATACATATAAAAATGTATAACTTCAATATGTAAAATTAACTATGTCTGCTATCCAATAAACTATAACCACCAAAGCAATAAACAAAGCAGAAAAATATGACATATAATGAGGAGAAAAATAAACCAATAAAAACTACTTCCAAATTGATAAAGATACTATATTGCATGTGGAGACTTCATTATAATTATTACAAATTTTATCTATAAACTTGAAAAGCTAGATAAAAGATTGAAAATGTTAAACAGAGATATAGGGGGTATAAAATATACAAATGAAATGTCTGGAAATGAAAATTTTAAATTATGAAATTGAAATTACAATGGAAGGAATTAAGGGCGGAATGGATTTTTCAGAAAAAAGAATAATGTACTTGAAGATGGAAATAGAAACCACACAAAAGGATACAGAAAGAAGAAAACAAATTCAACAATATAATAAAAGGAATATGAATGAAGATTGGAGAAATCACAGAAAGCATTAAAAATATGTATTTGTTATGAACAAAGAAGAGAAAAAAAGGGAAGAGCAAAAAGCACATTTTAAGAAATAATTGCCAAAAATACTCTACTATCAGTAGAGTACTACAATCAGACAAAGACATTACAAGAAAACTATATACTATTTTCACTCATTAATTTAGATGCAAAATTCTTAACAAAATTTTAACAAATAAAATGTGACATTATGTAAAATGTATATGCATCATGATCAAGTACAGTTAATGCAAAGTTGCCTTATCATTTGAAAATCAATGTAATTCAATATGGTTATAAGCTAAGAAGGAATTAATATGATTATTTCAATACATTCAAAATAATTATTTGTCAAAATCCAACATCAATTCCTGATAGAACACTTTCCTCAAAGTATGAATATCCTCAACTTGATAAAAGAAATCTATAAAAAACATATCTACTATAATACTTATCATTTAAATTATGAATGTTTTCCCCCTAACATCTAGAGTAAGGCAACTATTTCTGATCACATCATGCTTCATCAACATTGTATTTTACGTTCTAACCATTTCAGTAAGGTAAAAAAAAAAGTGTTAAAAGGCATCTATATTGTGTACAACATGATGTTTTAAAGTATATATACATTGTGAAATGGTTAAATCTAACAAATTAGCACATGCATTACTCATATAGCTATTATTTTTGAGGTGAGAACACATAAAGTCCACTTCCTTAGCACTTTTCAAAAGTACAATAAATCATCATTAACTATAGCCATTTTTCTGTGCATTAGACCAATCTTTTAAATTGAAATCATTCCAACTGGCACAATGGTACCTCATTGTGGTTTTAATTTGTATTTCTCTAATTGTTGATGATGTTAAACATCTTTTCAGGTGCGAATTTATCACATACAGACATACATCCACACACTGACACAGACACACACACACACACACACACTTTAGTGAAATCTGTTTCTACAGGAATGAAAACAGGCAAGAACTAATTCTCACTTTGGTGAAAATTAATTTTCTTGCTTATTTTCCTTCCTTATGTAAATTATATTTTTGAAAGTTTTAGTCTACTAAAATTATACATCAAGTTGTTTATTACTTGCATAGAGATATGAAACAAGATGGCAGTGGAAAATAAAATGAAACATAGTTGATAGAGAAAAGATTGAGATGGAATACATAAAAGAAGTAATGATCCTTGCACATCACCAGAGAGCTCCCTTTTCTAAAGTTATTTACATTAATAGCAAAATCACAGAGGATTTGACCTGGAAAGGAACTTATAAATCATCTGGTTTGAACCCACTTTTAGGGAAAAGAGACCCCAGAGTCAAAGAAGAAGTTAGCCAATTGGCGATAATGTTGGAACTTCTACATTCACTTGTTCTCCTCTGGAATTTTAAACAAAATGATTCTCTTGTACATTTCCTTGTATTTTTTCAAACATGTTAGCATTTGTTAAAATTGTTGCATAGTTTTTCTTCCAGTGTTCAGAACACTGACAGGTTACTTGGTTTAAGACATTTAAATTTTTTTTCTTTATATTTCACATTTTTATTCTTCATTTCCTTTCCTTTTTTAGCTTCAGTGGAATTGCGTAAAGTAAACTTGCAAAACCAGAGGCAAGAAGCAAGTACAATCACATGAATAAATGATTTGAGGAGCAATTTTCTCTTGTAAATTACAGGATTGACAAATAGAGTAAAACTAAGATAGTTTTAGATATTTTTAAGGTCCTTGGTTCAAAGCTTCTACAGATGAAACATTTGGAAAATTATTTTTTCCATAAATATTGGCCATACAAATCTGACTTCTTTATTCACACTTCATGCTTCTTTTTATGAAAGATTCAGTAACCCATAACAAATTCCAGTCTTGAACAATAAGATCTTTTTTAAGTTATGCTTTCTTTGTAATGTATGAAGTGTCTTTTTTGCTTTATTAGTTGGCATTGCAATTTTTGTTTTAGAAAATACAGCTTATAACAGAATACTTAGTGTGCTTTATATTTTTGGCAATATTTATTCTTTAAAAATATAGTTCAGACAACATATTAAATGTTTAGAAAACTACTTCACTGTCCCTGAGCTTCATTTACTTCTTTAAACAAACAAATATGTTTGAAATTCATGAAAAGACTATAAATTTTATGATATAGAGCTCTATTAAGTAAGGATATTTTTAATAATAATGAGTAAGGACTCAGAAAATATTGGTTAAAAATATGGATTCTGGAATTAGGTTTTATCTTGTTAACCTCATGTACAGCTTACAAAGGAGGAAATGGTTGACCTTGTAAAGCTGTTTTCCAGATTGATGCTATTATCTATGCAATATGGTAAGTCTCAAGCCTACAACATAGGACATATCACGGAAAGACAGTAGTAGTTTTGTAATATTAGTATTATCTTAATTTTTCAGAGACAAGTTAAATTACTCTTTCTAGTTTTTCTTTTAAATTATTTTAACCATTGTTTTGGAAAATTTTAAGCAAATAAGAATAAACATAATTGCATATAATATAGTGCCAGTTTCAAAATTTATTCATTAACCAGGTTCAATAATTATCAATATTCTTCCATCCTGCCACATCTATATCACTGCCCCAGTCCTCTGTACATAAGAGCAGTTATTGTTTTACAGATTTTTAAACATTTTAAATTTCATACTTTGAAGTGTATAATTCTTAGCTGTATGATTTTTAAAAATGAGTATAGCAATTTGACCTTAATGCCTATGATAATAAACTATTTTCAATTATTCATATCTTTTTTTCTGTACTTTGCCAATTACTTTTGCTCACATTACATTCTACAGAGACAACTGAGTTTTTATTTATCATATAGTAAGTCTTTCCAGTTACACAATTTCATATAAATTTAGTCCTACTGTAATGTTCTTGTTTCTGTATGTATCTTCCATTCCATATAATATATGTGAGTTTCATCAATCAGGTTACATGTATCAATAGCCCTCTTTTTACTGCTAAGTAATATTTATCTGTATGACTGCATAGCAATTGGTTTATTCAACCTTCACTTGATAGGTTTTCTTGTTACTTTCAGTCTTGCCTATTATGAATAAAGACGCTAAGAATATTCTTGTATGGATCTTTTTTAAACAACTTTGTGTGTGTGTGTGTGTGTGTAGAGAGAGAGAGAGAGAGAGAGACAGTGCAGATTATTTTAAGTAAGGAATTGGCTCATGCAATTAGAGAATTTGAAAAATCCCAAGATCTGCAGTTGGCAAACTAGAGACCCAAGAAAGCTGATAGGGTAAGTTCCAGTCCAATGTCAGAAGACAGATGTTCCAGCAAAACAGGCATAAGAAGTTCCATTTTACTCAATGCTTTTGCTCTAATTAGGTCTTCAGCTGATTGGACGAGGCTCACTCACATTAATGAGGGCAATCTGCTTTACTCAGTCCTCCAATGCAACTGTTAATTTCATTCTAGCAAACACATTCAGTGAAATTAGACCAAATATCTGGGCACCCTGTGGCCCAGTTAAGCTGACACATAAAATTAACCATAATAGATTTTTATATAATATAAATATGCTTTTAAATCATATTTACTTGATGTTTAATATTTTTGAGCACTTTTTCATGTGTTTAGTGGCCATACATATATCATCTTTTCTAAGATTTCAATGCAATTCTGTTGTCCATATTTTTAAACTGGGCTGTCATCTTTTCAGTCTTGAGTTGTAGAAGTTGTTGACATATTCTTAATATAAGTCCTATGTCAGATATATGGCCTAAATTATCTACCTGTGTGTGGCTTTCTCATTCATTTTCTTAATGTGAATTTTGATGATAAATATTTTAAGATAATTAGACTTAATTTTTGACTTTCATGTATTTGTTTTTATGTTTGTCAAAGAAATATTTTCCTATTCCCAGTGTGCAAAGATCTCCCTCGTGTTTTTCATAAAAGCCATATATTTTACCATTTATATTTTAGACTATGATCCATTTCAAATTAATTTGCATGTATAGTGTGAGTTAGGGATTAACATTACTTTTTTCCCCATATGGATAAATCAGTTATTTCAACATTTGCTAAAAAGGTTTTTATTAAGAAAAAAATAAGAAGGAAACTGGTATTTAATATGTGTCCATGTGTTTACTGTCTCATGATCTTCATCCTATTTTCATTCTATGTTAACTACTATTTTTAGCAATTCTTGTAATGCCTTTCTGGTTGCAATACATTTACTAAGCTAGTTTGTCTTAAAATGTCTCCATTTCACATTTATTTTCAAAGGATAGGTTAACTGGACCTAGAAAATTGGAATGGAAAAAAGTTATTTATGCATTTTAAATATACCTTTTCATTGTATCGTCACTTCCTATGCAAATTAGACATGGTGTGTATTGTCTTTTCCCTGTATATAGCATGTGGTTCCACAGTCATTACATACTTTTGTATGTTTTCGAGATTTTTATTATTTATCTTTAGATTTTAGCAATTTGACTTTATACATAGTGGTAGTATTTTTTTGTGTCTGACTTGCTGGAAATTTATTAAATTTATTGGATGTATAAGTTGCTATTTTCCACTACATTTAAGAAGTATTTGGCCATTGGATCTTCAAATATATTTCTGCCTCATTCTCTTACTTCTCTGCTTTGGAAATTCAAGTGCCATGTAAGCTCTGAGACTCTTGAGTCTCCAGCTACTTTTTTCAATCTTTCATTGTTTTTTCCTCTTCAAAATGGATAGTTTTTATTGTTCTACCTTCAAGAATACTGACCCCTGGCTTAGCCATCTACAGTTTGGCGCTAATCCATCCAGGGGGATATATACTTCAGTAGTAGCACATTTAGGTATAATTTTTTGTTGTTGTTATTTAATTTATAGTTTCAATTTCCTTACTGAAAGTTTATATCTAGTCATTCATTGCTTTTTTATCCTTTCCCGTGCCTGGGACATATGTATAATCTATCTTTATAAGCATTCATCTTTTAATTACAACATTGGGGTTTTCTTAGTGTCACTTTATATTGACTGGCTTTTTCTTGAAAATGAGTCACACTTCCCTGTCTTATCTTCTATCTAGTTTTTGCTGTGGAGGCTCATTATGATTAATATCCTGTAGGTACTCAGGATTCTATCATATTCCGTTAAAAACAGAGAGTTTTCTTGACTGGATGTTTACTACAGATTCTTGTCCCCCAGTAGTACGCAAAATCTGGCATCTAAACTCAGATTTTTCAGCTTGCAGCTCCTAATTTTTCACTAGGCCTCTGGAGCTTTTCATGCAAAGGCATTGTTCAGTTTGCAGGCAAGACATTGGTTGGATAGTATATACAAATGTAGGGCATGCTATCTCTGCAGCTCTCTTTATTCCATAATTCCCCATTAAATTTCTGTATGCATTTTCAGCCCCAAACCTGTCTATGTTAATACTTTAAACCAAATAGAATAAGAATATCATGGTAAATTGTCAATGTTTTTGAGAGTTTCCCATTTCTCATCTGTGACTACTTGTATTTCTGCTAGACCCATTTTAATTCTTAATTTTACTTAAGTGATCTCCTTGCGCTAATTGTGTATTTTGTGTTAGTAAACTTGAAATAAACCTTTTTAATATCTCCTCCCATTCAACCCCCACTCCCTTTTTCTTTATTCATCTCTTAACCAAAGATTGTTCTCCCAAATATTGCCATAGCAAGGATTCCAAACAGAAATGGGTTATATAGTTCTATCCTTGGTTACCACACTAATTCTCAACATAAACATTTTTTTATCAGTTGATCGCACTTTTTCAATCCCAGGAATGAAAAGAAGTAACTTAGCTGAAACCACTGTAATGTATATTATTTTAACTTTAACTGAACCTGCAAAGTAGTTTAGAAAGTTGTGTTTTGTTTTCATTATAAAATTTTAAATCCAAAACTTTAAGTAGTCTTCTCAGTGTGACTGAAATTTGACTAGAATTGCTGTCTTAAGACCTGACTTTAGAGAAACTTTTCTCTGCCTTTGACACATTCTCACAAAATTCAGACATTATGTGACCCTCATGATGTTCTTTTTAAATCAAAGTTTTAAACTACTGAAAGATTTCTACATTAGTCTTTTTTTATACCCACAAACCAATAATTTATGAAAAAATTAGGTCTCTTGAAATAATGTAATTTTATTTGATTTTCCTTTTTTCCCAAAATTTAGTTTATTGTCATCTCCTGCCTAAATAATTAAAATGGCCTGTTATTAAGTCTCCCCGACTTCAGCCAAGCTGTTCTCCGTTTAATTCCTTCAGCATGAACTCAGATTGATTATTCTAAATTACATAATTTAATACTTCAGTTCTCACTTCACTTTTCTTTTCAAAATCTGTCAGTACCTTCTAACTTTTAGCATAATATCCACTTTTTATGAAGAACATGACATTAAAAGCAAGAATCCTGGTTACCATAACTTACATGATCCAGTCATAATTAACTACTTGTAGAATTTCTGTTTTTTCATGCTCTCCCTGTCTACAACACTCTTGCTCCCTTCCAAATGGCTAGCTATCACCATTTCATTTTGTCGTAATCAGTATAGACCACACTTTCAAAAGACTTAAAAAACTGAGGAGATAACCCTACCCTGTGATTATGAAGCACTTTTTGCTAATATTGATAATAAAATAGATTATAATTAATTGAATTTCCTCTTGACTTCTCAGTCTTCCACGAGTTTGAATGCATCTCGAAAGGAGAAAATATGTCTTATATACTTTCATATGTGGAAAATAGAAAGTAATGAATAATTTACATAATCACAATGCATGAATATCTATAAATAATAAACAATTAAAATTATTGTGAATCAGTAAAATCGTGTGTTTTTTCAAGTATTGTGACAATGTAAATTTTTATGTAAAAAAGTCTGATTGAAGAATAATAATAGTTACTACTTAGGGATAACTAAATATGTAGTCATGATTTTCATTTAGCACATACGAGGAGTTGTATTTTGTTATCTTTATTTATTAAATGAGAAAATAGTACCCTGAAATGAAAGGCAAGTAATTTTCAGGAGGTATTTGTTGAATTAAAGTTTTAAGTTCAGCTATCTCACTACAAAGTGTGTTGTTTTCACTAATTTCTTTTGTAGTTCTTTGTCTGAAAGTTGTTACCCTTTGATAAGACAAGTTCAAGTAATAGTGAGCAAAATATAATTCTTGCATATATCTTAATAGTATATAATGGTGTGCATGGTCTATTTTTCATTATTTAATATTACAAAATCTTTTGTGTTTTCTTTTCTGGCTTAATGCAAATTTTGTAGCTTCTTCCAACCAATGGATATAAAATAAAGTTAATAGTAATGAGTCATTTTTGTTTTCCTTCCCTTTCTGATTTAGCTGGGATGAGATCTCCTAGGCAAAATCTTAGTAACATATTTCTAACTATATCCAGTTTATGCCATACATTAATAGAAACATTTTTAAGATATATGCTGGACATTGCTAAGTATTCTGTAAATATAGTCCCTTAAACTAACCATAAACTGCTTTCTACCTGACCAACCAAGTTCTAAATGAATACTGGGTAATACTCTTTTCACTACTTCAATTAAAGCAGTGATTCTTGGGAATGCCAGCACTGCAAGATGAAAGAAAGAATATCACTTTTGAATATAATACATCAATCCTATAACTAGGGATTTCTAAATGAACCAAGTATTTTGAGTCCTATGATTCTGTCTTAAGTTGCTTTTTCTCACAGGAAAATTTAAAGTCTTATTCATATAAATTTTGGTTAGGCTATCTTATCAATTTCCAACATGTGTCCAGATCCAAAGCAGTAGGTAGGAGGTTATTTGACCTCAGTCTTTGACAGAAAATCTGGTGAAATTGCCTGATATGAACACATATGATTGAATCTCACCTAAGCTTAAGATACAACTGATATGTAATTATTATATATTATATTTTTAAATTATATTTTCAAACTGGATACAATGATTATATTAGAAAACTATTTCCTTATATATTTGGTAAGAGGAGAAAAATTTATAAAACTACTTTATTAATTATACCAGGTATACTTACTTCAATACTATTGTATATTAGACTTCTGTATATAATTGTGGTTGTTTATTTTAATGTATATATTTAATTGATTTTGAAATCATTTTATTTGCTGCAAGGGTAGATCTACTTCTAGCTTTTCCATTATAAAATTAATTTTATTTTATCACTTCTTATTCATTGTCTACACACACTACATCTTCTATCCTAAAAAACATCTAGCAACAGAATAAAAAATCAGTTTTTTGCTCCTGAAAGATTTTTCTTATTTCCTTTCTCCTTTTCTACCTGATGACCTATTAAAAAACTCAAAGAATTCTCTGAACATTTTCTAAAATTAAAAAAGAGAAATATGAATCTGTATGTTGAAACATTACACAATGTACCAAGAAAAGTTAAAATGGTTAACTCTTTGTCAATTCAGATAATGCTATTGGACTCTAAAGATAAAAGGCATCATTTTTGGAAAAAAAATCACATAGCTTATAAGGGAAAATAATCAGCTGGCCTCAATTTTCTCAAAAGCAACATTCAAAATCACAACCCAATTGAACTACTCCTGCTTGATAGAAAAGGAGCATGTGATTTGTGGATTTCATAATCAGTTCAAATTTCTTTGATATAAAGGCAACATGAAAATGGTTTTAAACATGCAATAATTTATTTCGTACCCATGAGTGTCTTGGGGAGAGCTTCAAGCAACTAAAAAATGACTTGAGAAATTACAGTAAAAGGGTTAGCAGTGATAAGTGAATATATTTATATGAAGAGTAAATATTAATATTAAAATGAATATGCATATTAAAATGAAAGAATAAAAATGTTATATATTCTAACCAAGTAGACATGATAAAAATTAAAACAAGTTAGCTGAGGAAGAATGAAGAAGAAGGGAAGTAGAATGGGTTCACAGATTGTTTTGTCTATTATACTGTAGGTCAAATTATATCATTTAGTTGGAAAACTAAGTATTGAAAGAATGAGAAAGAGGAAATGTAAATATATATGTGTGAGCATTTTCTTGCCCTGAATAGATGCATGAGACTGTAATTATAGTACCTACACTTTTTAAAAATTTTTATCTTATTTTTCATTTCGGCGTATATGGGGATACAAATGTTTAGGTTACATATATTGCCTTTGCCCCATCCGAGTCAGAGCTTCAAAGCATGTCCATCCCCCAGACGGTGTGCACCACACCCATTAGGTGTGAATATACCCAACTCCTCCACCCCCCTCTTGTCTGCCCGATACCCGATGAATGATACTACTATAAGTGCATTTAAGTGTGTACATTTTTAAGTGAAATGGGGCAATTGCGGTTAATAAATAGTAGCTTAAAAATTCATTCATGAAAAGGAAAACACCACTGCTAACATGCGCTAACATACTACTGTTTATTTTTAATGTATTTATCCACTATAACATTGGTAAGATATACATTATTTCTATACATACTTTTCATAATTATTTTATACCTATGTCTCATATGTGTATCCATTGTTTATAACATATAACAGTATATAACGTATATTATGCATATAAGATATGTGCATTATAACTATTTTGATATTTGATTTGTTTCCAGTTTGAATTATTAGTGTTTACATCCTTAAAAACATTCTTTAAATGTCTTTTTTTACTTCTATATATAAATTTGCACACTTACATAGAGTCATAGGCTATGTCTAGTTTCAAATACAAAACATTTTCTAAAGTAGTTTGATTTTCAAAACATTTTTACAATTATTTTAAATGGTATCAAATATTTAACTACTATATTTATTTTCAATTCCTTTCATAATAAATATATTACATAATTATGTAATTATGATAATGTATTAAAGTTACATATGTCATTAACATGTCACCTATATTACTAAAATAATACTTCACTGCAAAATTTCAGCCAAACAACAGATGGTTGTCTCTACTAAAACTAGGAATTGATCAAAATGAATAAAAACTAATATTTTTCATTTGATCCAGATACCTGCTTTGTATAAACCACACACTAAATCATAATTTTCCATTTAGATTTACTTTCTGGCATCTTTATTCAATTCCAGGCTTTAATAAAATCAGTAACAGCAATAAAACAATAATAGCTAGCTATGACTTGAGAGATATATATAGCTGAACAGATAAACCACAGAGCAAATAAAAAGGACAAAAACTATTCCATTTGAAATTCAAAAATTTATATTCTGTGCCACTATTTATTCACTGTTATGGCGTTTAATCTTGGGAGCTATTTACCTAAGCTTTGAAATTAATTTAAGAGATTAATTAGACCCACAGAAATTTTATTAGTTTATTTTTTTTTTCATAAGCTTCAATTGGACACATAACCAGTCCTAAGCCCTGCCAAATACATGCACATGTTTAGACAAAACCATATTACATGGCGACATGTAATCTGACCTATTCTCACACTTGTATGAGAGAGCTTAAGTTTCCTCAAATCCTTCATCTAATTGGTCTTGGAATTTTATATATTTTAGCTGATTGTCATAAAGGAAATTCATCCAAATAATTTCTTCTTCACTGCCTTAACTCAGGACCTCTCTTTTGAATTGTTTATGCTATTGCAATGAACTCCTGATTCATCTGTTCTCAGGGTTTCCCTTTGCACAGCTTCATTTCTTAAAATCTCCTTTATTCATTCTGAAATATGGCTATCATCATGTTTGCAGCTCTTAAAATGCTTGAAATCTGTGACTCCATATAAACAGAATTAATACTCCAATGCTTTGCAGTTTTAGATACTAAAATGATTAAAATATTTGCTAGAGTTATGAATGCACAATAGAAAAGGGCAAATATTAAAAATTGTTGCAAAATACGTTTCATTGACAAGTTTCAATGTCTCTCTTATAACATGGAGAATTCCAATTCTCATTTGGTTTTCTACCTTATAGGAAATAATTTCAATTGCTGCACACTGCCCTGGTAATTTAATTTTCCTATATGCCAAAAATTTGATGCTATCGCAATATCAGACATTATTATCCTTTGTACAACACTGAGGTAGACTACAATTAAAATTATTGTGTATATTTTAAAAAGTTATTTATAATAAATACTGCTAAGTCAAAAGTTATGATTTATCCTAAAGACACATTTTTAAATTGTGGATTGACTTATAATGCCATATACCAATAGTTTTGAGTAGAATATGAAAGGAGATCAATCATATTTAGCATAATTTGCAAAGGATGTTATACATCTGCCATATTATTTGCAAATCAATTCATTCATTGCATATATACTAATTGAGTATCTGTTATATGTCAGACATTACTTATGTCAGAGTTTATAGTATGGTTGAGCAGTTATTTTTCTTACTATAAATATCATTGCCCCTCCAATAAAAAAATGCAAATATTAATATAAGTATTCTCTGATGTCATGTGCTATAATGATAGGGGACATTAAAAAGTAATTTTCAAGCCATTAGATTTACATTATTTTCTTTTGTTCTTTGAATTAAGAAAAAATGTTTTATTATATACCAGTAGTTTTCTCCAGAAAGTATTATTTATTGCTGTTATTTTTTTTCTTCTTATTCCAATTTGATTGCTAAGAATGTGGCAGGAGAATTAGATATCTGAAAATAAGTTAGGAAAAAAGTAATTCACAATCTACTCATCACACCAATTTATTGTGAAGATGATTCATTTAAGTAAAAATTTAGACAGTTTTAACAAATTTAATTGCAACTCCCAACATTAAAGGATGGTTACTAGTTTTTATGAATTCATAAACAGAGTTGGGTGTTTGTGTGCCACATTCTTATAACTGTACGTTGTATGACCCTCTCTTGAACAGATCTGCACAACATATTCTCCCAGTTTTTTTGATGAAAAGAGTTAGAAAAATATCACTTGAAAAAGTTTATTTTACATTGGAAATGAACATATTCTATTTATATTCTTTTCTATGTATGTTAACCTTAACAATAGAAAGAATAGTAAATGGTAAGTCAAAAGTGAAAAAAGAGAATGCTGAATTGTTTTTGACTGAATTATGCTGAATTTTCAATATGCTTATAGTTCTGGTGAATGTTGATAGCTATGGAAAAATGCTGTACATTCTTTCTTGAATTGCTTTAATCCAAAATTATTTTAAATATTACTGAATAAGATGGTCAATTTCAGCTGTAATTTAAGTCATTTAAGGAAAATTACAAGAAACTTCATATTATACATACTTTTATATTTCACTATTCTCAGCAAAATTATTTTTGTATGATCATCAGATGTCTAAGAAATAAGAGACAAACTAAACTTAAGTTGTTATATTTTCATTTTATTGGTACAAAATAGAAATTAAGATATACACAAATACTTATAAACAGATCATAAATAATTATATTTGTGCTATAGCCTAATTGATGTTATTTTAATTATTTATAGGAATAATGCTGAACCTTTGAAACTCTGTGAATTATATAAAACTGTGGTTGATTAATATTCATTTTCTTAAGTTTGAAATAAATGAGATCACAGCTACATTATGACAGTATTGGGTTTATTAGTAAACATTTTTAATTATGGCAGCAAAGACTTAAGGTGTTTCTATGTTTGGGTTTGCCCCCACCAAAACTTAGATGAGATTTGTTCCCCACTGTGGCAATGTTGGGAGGTGGGTCCTAGTGGGAGGTGTTTGGGTCATGGGGGCAGAGCCCTCATGAAGAAATTAATTCTCTACCACAGGGGATGGGTGATTTCGTGCTCTCTTGAGAGCAAACTTTTTTTTAGAGTCTGGTTTCCTTCTTTTCTCTTTCCTTCGTCCTCTCTGGCGACACGAACTCTTTGCTTCCCTGCCACTTTCTGCCATGAGCTGCAGCAGTCGGAGGCCCTCACTGAATGCAGATGCCCAATCTTGAACTTTTCAGCCATCAGAACACTGATCCAAATAAATTATTTTCTTTATAAATCATTTAGCAGCACCAAATGGGCTAGGACACATCTCAAGAACTTTACCACGGCAGATGATTGGAAAATTTTATCTGAGAAAGTTAAAAAAAAAAAAAAAAAAAAAAAGAGTCAAAGTCCACTGCCATTCTTTTGGGAAAATATGCCATTTTCTCTAATAGCCCCATCATGTATTTACAAACATCATCAACATTATAGGGCTTATTTATTTGAAAACTGTGTTATTAATAAAGTTGGACAAGTTTCTGAATCCCAGTGATCCTCAATTTCTTAAGCAAACCATTCTAATTTTCCTAAAATTAAGTAACTTTTTCATAGCTTTGGCATTAAAATAATGTAACTATGCGGGTGGGAGGGGGGAGGAGGGGATGGATATATACAAACATAATGAGTGAGATGTGCAACGTATGGGGGATGGTCATGGTTGAGGCTCTGCCTCGAGGGGGGAGGGGGGCGTGGGCAATATACATAACCGTAATATTTGTACCCCCATAATATGCTGAAATAAAAAATAAATAAATAAATTTAATAGAATATATGAAATATTCACTTAATTTACATTTATCAATATTATTATGAATTACAGTTTTGTTGTATGTGTGTTACACTACACCAGATCAAATATTAAATGAAAGCAAGGTGTAATAAAGTTTCTTATTTTATAAAGCAGCTTAAAATATATTTGGAGACCAAAATATTAATAAAAAATAAGAATACATACCAACATATATACTTATTCTTTCCTCATATAAGAATAAAATTATTTAGATAATAGTTGGATTGTAACAACTCTTATAAGCATATAAAAATTCTAAAATTACTGTAGGTTCTGAAATTATAGTTGTTATCCAAAACATTTAATCAAGTGAGAAATAATACAAAGTATGCCCTAATTCCCACTGCTAAATGACTGTATCTCTAAACTGTATCTCTAAAAGAAGCAAAAGGGCTAAGCATGTTTAAATGAGTTTGAAGGAGGTGTATGGCTTTTTTCTTCTTTTTTAAATGTTCATATCAGATATGCCACTTCCTTCCTCTTATATTAGAAAAATAATTCGGTATACAGGGGCCATTCGGCAAACCAGGAGAGTCCAGAAAGACAAATTTTAATATCCTTTGTAAATATATTTTATGCTAAGAAATGTATTATTTTCCTCTTGTTAATTTCTCTTCAGTATCAAAGCAAAACCTGAGGAGTGAGACTTTTTCATTATATTCTAATTTCCACTATAACTAGACAAAATGGTGCAACTTATACAAAGATAATGGTTATTTTATTTTAATAACAATCATTTTTATATTCACATTATCTTGGTACATGAGAAAAGTAATGCTTATAATTCCTCAAAGAGAAAATCATTGTTGGCTAGGGTTATTGAGAGAGAGAAGTTTGGACAAATACTAGACTTGAAAAAGAACAGGATATAGAAGAGCTTTATGGCAAATGAGTTGGGCTAAATTCTAGATATTCTAATTTTCAATGTTTATTGTTTTAAGGTTTGCAGTCTCATTCTAGGGTTTGATACCATTTATAATAAGAATATTCCCACAGATGATTTCCGAGGTGAAATTTCGTTGATATTTAAATAAATTTTTTATTTCATAGTAAGTCAACAACTAATTGTTAAAACATTTTCTTTACATATTATTTTAACATTCTAGCCTGAAATATTTTTATTTCAAAATAGTTTTTCAAAAATGTATCTCAAATTTAAATATTACCCTATAATAGTCCTTTATAACTACAAATATTCTGCAATGAGGTAGTATTTATCCAAGCCTGCTACGCCATTCATCCCACCATAAAACACATAGCCCACTCAAAATAATTAGTAGGATAACTTAAAGGGCCACTTACAAAAGAGTGGATGAGGTACAGAGGAGAGCAAAAGATAATGTAGTTACTGATGTTTAGCCACATAGAGCAGTGGCTGCCTCCTAGGGGAAGAGGAATCATGCTGCTTACCAGAGTCCAGAAATACAGAACAGTGTAACTGAGATAGACATAGTGAATTACACACAAGGAACATAACATACCCTTGGTTATTGCACAGGGGAGACTCATAGAAATAATAATTTAATCTGCATTTATTCCCTTTATTTGTTGTTCTTCCAGGACTCCCTGCTGAGCAAACCAAACTGGAAACCAGAGATCAAGGGTGCTGGTTGAGAGAGCTCATACAGGTCAGCCACTTAATATTCAGGGAACGATGGATGAAGAATGGAGAAGAGATGCTGGCTGCAAAAGGAAACACACATGACACTCCATTGATTTTTATGCTTACATTTGTGATTTATTTATTTATTTTTATTTCAATAGATTTAGGGGAACCAAGCGTGGTTTTTTTGTTACATGAATGAATAGTATAATGGTGAAGTCAGGGCTTTTAGTTTACCCATCACCAGAACAGTGCAGGTTGTGCCCAATAAGTCATTTTTGATCTCTCACCCCGCTACCTTCCCCTTTTCTTAGTTTCCAGTGTCCATTGTACCATTTTATCATGAAATGTACTCATCATTTAGCTCCCACATATAAGGGAGAACATGTGGTATTAGTTTTTCCATTCCTGAGATCCTTCACTTAGGATAATGGTCTCCAGTTACACCCAAGTTGCTGCAAAAGACATCATTTCATTCTTTTATATGGCTGAGTAGTACTCCGTGATATGTATACTACAATCTCTATATACACTCATTTTAATCAATTTAAATTTTCAGTTAAGTCAACAATATCGATCTGTAGATATTTATTAAAAGATAACAATAAGAAAAATTACTAGGTTTAACTTAGAGAAGATTAACATATGGCATCTTACTTTAAAGATATCAAAAATATATAGGGAAAACTTACAATGTGCACAAGTGTCATAGTAAGACTGGAAATAAAACAGTGCTATGAAAACTTAAAGTGTGAAACAACTGACACAGTAAATAAATCTCTATGTATAATTAGCAAAATAACTCTAGCTGGAAGAAAGCAAATAGAAATCATTTTCTTTTTATTTTACAAAGATTAGTTAGGAGTTTGAGAAGAAAGTAATACCAGAAGTTAAAAATGTAGGTCTGCACATCATGGTTTATTTCACTTTCCTTGTTTATTCCAAAAAACTAGTTTCTACAAAATTTCATTGTTTTGTTTAACTTACCTGCTTATCCAACTTTATGAGATACTAGTATTGTCCTGAGCCTCACTTTCATCAACTACCCACTCTGTAAGTGGACACTGACTACACACTCAAAAACTGATTACCACTAGTCCCTTTGACTTCAGTGCCTTTCAGCTAGATTCCTAATTATCTATCCCTATATATCTGATTATGTAATGTGTTTATGATATTTTCACCATAACAGTAATTCTGTTTTGAGAATCCTTTTGACTTAGTGTCAGTCTTGAAGGCCATACGAGTAATTCTTCTTCCTCATGTCAACATATGTTATGAAAAAAAAAAAAATGCCAACTTGTGACTTTCTCTTTTTCATGGCTTATCTGATATATCCGAAATATTTCACAGCTTCTTCCAAAGTGGCAATGATATAAATATAATAATAATCGCAAATTCAGTCGAGGTGTTTGTATTTAACATAACAAGTAGTAGGAAAATGTATTTTGAAGTCTTGGTAAGAGCTGAGTTTTAAAGATATGGTTAAAATGATAATGTACAGAAAAGTTTGAGCCAGGTCATAATGGAATTTGGAGTGGAAAGTTAAAGTCAGAAAAGATTTGAGTATCTAAAAGGAAAAAAGACACAAATTTTAATGGATTAAAACAAAGGTATTTCTTCATACTGCTTTTTTTTATATCACAAATTAGTCAGAAGTCTCTGTATATCATGGTAATTGAGAAATTCAGGCTGAAAGAGGTTGCTACTCAAAAGATACTACCATGATTACAGAAGCAAGGAAAAGAGAAAGAAGTGAATAACACTAACGTGCTCAGAAGGGTGACACATTGCTTCAACTCATGGTTTATTGGTTAAAGAATGTAACATGGGCAAGTCTAGTTCTTATGGGAAAAGAGTAAAATTACATGTGCAAGAATAGGAAAATAAAGCACGCAATGAAAACATCATGTGCAACTTTACATAATAAGGTGAATCTGAGGAAGTTAGTTGCATAGATAATGTCAAGAATAAAATTGATTGAATAGGATTTTTTTCAGGTAAAATATATTGGAAATAGAGACATGAGACAGTGTTTTCACTTTTTCTTGGGTCTATTTTTGGTTGGTACCTGTGTTTCCTCTTTGCTTCTTAAGGACTTCTAATGGCTGCATCTAATACAGGCTTGGCTACCTACAGAGTGAGAGGCATAGAAGCAAACTAAATCAAAAAATCTTCCCATTCCAAAATCTGATTATCCAAATGGCTATTGGTGCAATAGAATCACAAAAAAAGAATTAAAGAGGAGCTTGTTTTGAGAAAGTAATAAACTTTTTTTAGGCATCCAGATTGAGATGGGAACAGGATAAATAATTGAATTTAAAGATAAACACTTTAGAGTCAGCAGTCTCAAGGTGATATAGTTAAATCTTCGATGAACTATAGCTTAGGTTAGGTACTCACTTAGTTTGAAAAGTAATCCAACAGTGATCTAGAAATCTAGGTAAAATATATTTTAGAAATGAGGAGATAATTTTATTAATGACTTAAAATTTTATAATTTTATTTTACAGAAAATTTCTAAATGTGAATTTAAGCCCTATATCAAATTAGAATATAACAAAATTTACATGAACCACATCTCTTATTCTATTTGAGAGTTAAATCAAAATACTTTTACAAGGTGAAGATAAATTATACTTTTTCCTTCTAATTTAAATAGAAGGAAATAGAAATCACTTAATGTCAAAAATAAGTTGGTAAGAGGCAACATAATAACTGAGATTACAACATTCAACAATGTCTTCTTGTAGCTAATATTGGTTTTCTAAATTTAGAAAAATCATAGTTCTTTTATCTAATTGGCATTCAAATCTTATTTCATCTTTTAAAAATGTTACATTACACTAATAACAACTGCCAAAAAAGTATTCTGGTAATCACATATATCATTTAATTTCATATATACTTTCTAATCAGAGCCAATTAATTAATACAAAAATCAGCTTATTTTTAGGCCATACTATAGATAACAGTAACTGACCAGAAATTGGATTCGTTAACTATTAGACATATTAACAATGAGAAATATAATAAAATTACTTGATACTTTATGTAAAATGATATGTGAAACTTGGAAACTATTGATTTAGTGTATTTGTGTAGCTTCTTTTAACAAAACGATTGACACATAATTGTATGTTGTACAATTGTAAGATTTATGGGTACAATGTGTTGTTATAATACATGTATACATTGTGTAATGACCAATTCAAAGTAATTAGTATATCTATTACCTTAATTTGTGATGAAGACATTATAAACTTTTCTCTAGGTATTTTGAAATGTACAATACACGACAACACTAGTCACCCTACTGTGCAATAGAACAACCAGGACTTATTCCTTCTAACAGTAGCTTCATAAATTGAAGGGAGGACAAATTCCTCCCTGTCCCCCTCCACTTCTACCATTTCAATCCTCTGTTAATCACTACTCTATTCTCTACTTCTAGGAGAAAAACTTTTCAGATTCTACACGAATAAAACCATTTGGTATTTGTCTTTCTCTGTCTGGCTTGTTTCACTTGGATGACCCTGGAGAACATTATGATGTAGCTTTAATTGAATATTTATTCTAAAATTTTTGCATGTACTAAGTCAATTCAAGCACTGATTATTTTCTCTCTTTTCCCCCATATGCTAAATACTCCATGAAGAATATTTTAAATATATGTAAAGCATAACTTTATGAATTTATGATTTTCTAACTCAGCTAGACCAGTTTTTCTAACTCTACTCTGCCTAATGTACTTCCAAGTGAAGCACGCTTAATCTGACAGCATCATAAATACAGGAGTAATCCATGTCAAGAGAGATGTGGAGAAATAGGTTTGCAGTTTTGCATATATGTAATAACCTATAGAGAAGACAGAGTAATGTGTTGGAAGAGTGCCAAAGAGTCTAGAACATGATATATGATGAATCATTGATGAGTTATTGTGCAAGTTATGGTAAAGAATTAAGTGTTTATTCCATAGATAAGATAGAATGGGAGACTATACAAACTATATATCTGACAAAAGGCTAATATCCAGAATCTACAAGGAACTCAAACAGATCAGCAAGAAAAAAAAAAAGTGGAAACAACCCAAGTGCCCATCAATACATGAGTGTATTAATAAAATGTGGATATGTATACCAGGGAGTTCTACTCAGCCACAAAAAACAATGGTGATATAGCACCTCTTGTATTATCCTGGATGGAGTTGGAACCCATTCTAAGTATCCCAAGACTGGAAAAACAAGCACCAAATTTACTCACCATCAAACTGGTATTAACTGATCAACATTTAAGTGCATATATAGTAATAACATTCATCAGGTGTCAAGTAGATGGGAGGGGGGAGGGGATGGTTATATACACATGTAATGGGTGTGGTATGCACCATCTGGGGGATGATACTCTTGAAGCTCTGACTCAGGTGAGGCAAGGGCAATATACGTAACCTAAATATTTGTACCCCCGTAATATGCTGAAATAAAAAAAAAAAGCAAATGTATGATTAGGACAGCGAGTAAGTAACAGGGCCAGGAGTTTGAGACCAGCCTGGGCAATATTGCGAGATCTCCATCTCTATGGTGGGGGCCTGTGTTGGGTTCAGGTATACATTCAGAATTAAATAAATTTTTAAAAATCTCTCCAGTGGGTACACATAGCATTGTTTTATTATTTTAGAAATAATGTCTTTCTCTGTTACCCAGGCTAGAGTACAGTGGTATAATCATAGCTCACTATAACTTCAATTTCCTTCCACCTCAGCCTTCCAAGGAACTAGGACTACGAGTGCCACTATGCCCAGCTAATTTTTAGAAAATTTTTTATCTTGCTATGTTGCCCAGGCTGGTCTAAATTCCTGGCCTCAAGCAATCCTCTCTCCTCAACTTCCCAAAGCGCTGGGATTACAGTGTGAGCTACCATGCCTAGCCTATTTTATTAATAAATAAAATATTGACATCCAGAACTGACAAACTGAATACTTTCTCCTAAAATTTTCACTGTTCTCTATATTTATACCACTATGTGCCAGGAACTGTGCTGAGGCGTGAAAATCAGTCAGACATAGTTCTTGTCCTTGACCGCATGATTATAGGATAACAAAATAGAGATATAGCAGATAAAGTCAAGGAAGCATTAGTTCTCACTCTCATTTTTGTTTTCTAGGTAAATAACAAAGGTATGGTGTGAGCCAGCATGTCAGGAATATAATAGAGAGGAGAATCATGGACTATAATATCCCCATATAAATCATGCACATAATGAATTGTGTGCCATTGCCAAGAACCCCTGCCTTCGTGACTCTAGTGCCAGCTCTCTTTGGCTGGCTGCCAGTCTGGAGTTGGCAGCTGGGTTTAGAGCCTAGTGCGTGGTAACTGGGCTGTTAGAGTTCTTTTGTTCACAGTAAGGATATGCCCTGAAAACAGCACCTCATTCAACAGATAGTCATCAATATTTTCACTAAAATGATAAATGATAGTCAGTCAATGGTTGCTACATTGAAGCAGTAAAAAGAATTTTCTTGGAGAATCTATTTTAATGCAGAATGTACAAAACTGAGAGGCATTTGGAAAGATACAAACAACAATAATTAATGGAGCAGGCTGGAAACAAAATGTAACTTTTGCTTCTTAGTTTTATAAGGTCTTGATTTCTAAAGAGTTTATAGGACATATGCTTTCCAGAATTGCAATTATGTCAAATTATGTTACACATGGTGATTTTTCTTTAAAGTGTCATGATGTCTGGTTTCATCTACACACTAGTCATTTAGAAATGGTATCTCATTACTCAGGATGTTTCTGGAATGCAACACTAACAGAACATGAAAACTTGAACTAATACTTATATGGGGCAGATATTACCAAATGATGAAAAGTTACTTTAGGCAAAATAGAATGGAAGCTTTCCCCAATCAGTTGTGAAAAATAGGCCACTGTCTTTTTTGGTGGGCAAGGAGACTTTGTATAGTAATTGACAAGTCTTTCAAGACAATTCTTCCATTAAACAAATAATATTCTTTTTTTTTTTTTTTTTGAGACAGAGTCTCACTCTGTTGCCCTGGCTAGAGTGCCATGGTGTCAGCCTAGCTCACAGCAACCTCAAACTCCTGGGCTCAAGCAATCCTTCTGCCTCAGCCTCCCAAGTAGCTGGGACTACA
>CAUYPO010103344.1:0-42172 GCA_963574435.1 Cheirogaleus major | reverse complement strand
ATTGCATTAAATCTGTAAATCATTTTGGGTAGTATGGACATTTTCACAGTGTTGATTCTACCAATCCATAAACATGATACGTTTTTCCATTTGTGTTGTCTGCAAATTTTTTCTAAGTTTTTCATAGTTCTCCTTATAGAGCTCTTTCACCTCCTTGGTTAAGTGTACTCCTAGGTATTTTATCTTCTTTGTAGGTATTTTGAATGATATTGAGTCTTTGATTTGACTCTCAGCTTGACTGTTATTAGTCTATAGAAATGCTACTGAGTTATGTACATTGATTTTGTATGCTGAGACTTTGTTGAATTTTTTCATCAATTCTAGGAGACTCTTGGTGGAATCTTTGGGGTTTTCTAGATACAAGATCATATGGGCAGCAAAGAGTGATAGTTTGACCTCCTCTTTCCCGATTTGGATACCCTTAATATTCTTCTCTTGCCTGATTGCCCTGGCTAGGACTTCTAGCACTATAGTGAATAGGAGTGGTGACAGTGGTCATCCTTGTCTTGTTCCAGTTCTTGGAATGCTTTCAACTTTTCCCCATTCAGTATGATGTTGGCTGTGAGTTTTTCATGTATGGCTTTATAATTCTGAGATACATTCTTCTATGCTTAGTTTGTTGAGGGTTTGTATCCCGGAAATGTGCAGGATTTTGTTGAATGCTTATTCTACATCTATTGAGATGATCATATGGTCCTTGTGTTTATGTGGTGAATCGCGTTTATTAATTTACATATGTTGAACCATCCTTGCATCAATGGGATGACGCCAACTTGGTCCTGGTGGATTATTTTTTGGATGTGTTGTTAAATTTATAAACTCATTTATTAAAATGATGGTTTCTGCTTACATTAGGTACTTACCATATCATATCCTTGTTCCCAAGAATTACTGGTTTTTTATATGTAATTTTGACATAATAATGTTCCCTTAATCAAAATAGTTAAGTAAATAGTGACAATAAATGCCAGCTCTTAAGGGATGTGATCTAGGATTCATATGATATACATATGAGGTCTGTCCAGAAAGCATCCAGCCATTGTTAATATGACAAGAATGGTGTTTTTCATAGTACATGGCTGAATACTTTCTGGACAGATCTCATATACCCATCATTTCAAATTTCTTTTGAAGTGATGATTTTTATTTCAGAGAAAAAATACAATCATGTTATTAAGTATTTCACAAAACACTTCAAAGTAGAGAGAAAAACAAATGTCTGTACTTTATATCTAGCCCTTCCTTGTCTGTGATTATTTATATCCTTCTTAGAATTTTGCTTTCGCTTCTAATAAAATGTTCTCACCTTTTTCACTTAGTTGAATATCCTTCTATTTTTCCCTAAGCTTCCAGGGATTCTTGGGCATTGGAGGGTTTGACCTGACCTTGGTACTCCTATGGGCACCTAGAGCACCAGTGGCTTCCATATCTTCTCTCTAACTTAGCACCTCTTTCCATCACGAGGCTGTCTTCTTTTCTGGCTTTCTTTTTCTTCCTACCATTAAGTGCCAGTGTTTTCCCAACTTTTGCTGTCACCTTCCCTTTTTCACCTCTACTCTCTGTTTCTGCCTTTCCATCGCTATAGCAATTTGCTTTCCAGGCAGTTTTACTGAGTGCCTCTGGGTGAAGATAATCAAATAGATGAAGATGCTGAGTAATATTATATTGAAATGCAGTCAAGAAAAGACTCTCTGTAGAAAGTTACTTTGATTAATTTAACATTGATACATCCCAGGGCCAAAGCCTTGACCTTGGCTCCCCTGGCGTGTCTTGAGAAATTTTCTTCCTTAAGCCACATTCTTTCCAAACTAATTGCTAAAGTTATTTAATGATTTTACTACATGGGAGTTATTGGGATAAGAACAAAGTTATAGTAAATGTGCATAGCCTATATTTAAAAAATGGTCCTGAATGTACATCGTCTCATGAAACAATGCAATACAGGTCCACACAGACAATGTTTTTATATCCTGTAGTTCTCTGCCTGTGTGTACGTATTCTAGCCAAGATCTTTAGCTGATTCCAGGTCCCAGAGCGAATCTGTTTACTCTATAGTCACCCTTCTCTTCTCTTTAAAATATTTCACTGGGTTTTGCTCAGAACATTTTGTATATGTATAAATCTTTTCCTTTTAAATTTCTCATTTCTGAACCTAAAGTTTTCATATAACCCCTTTTCCTTTAGCTTTTTCATTCTAGACCTTGTCTTCCACAAAAGGCCCCCATCACACATTAGCGAGTTACTTATTTATATATTTAGTTAGTCAGTTAAGTGGTGGAGGCTGGATCTGGTCTCTTGTCTCCTGGTCTAGTGTTCTTTGCCATGTACCAGGACAACTTTAATATCTTCTTATCTAAAAGGAGTCCCTGCAAAGGTATCCAAACAATCAAAGGTTAGTCTTTTATCTGAATACGACTAGTTTTTGGTAAGGAAAAGAGATATTTGTTTCTATTTCTTTCTGCATTTTAGTTTATTCTCAGCAGAGCTGCCAAAACGATCCTTGTAAAAAGCTAAGCCAGAGAGTGTTACTTCTTTGCCCAAATCCCTGTGTGGCTTCCCATGTTACTCAGAGAAAAATCCAATGTCCTTACAGGTCCAAAGGCCAGGCCAGGTTTGGATGTCCATTTCCCATCTGGCCTCCTCCCCACCTCCTTTCTGTCTCTCATATCTCTCCAGCTGCCATTGCACTTGCTGGCCCTGGTTCATGTCACACAAGCTTTTACCTTGGAGCCTTTGCTCCAGCTCGGGCTTGGAGCACTCCTCTCTCAGATATGCACTGGCCAGCTTTCTCACTTCCTTCAAGTCTTTGATGGAATCTCACCTCCCTTGCCAGGCCTACCTAGACTACCCTACTTAATAGAGCAACACGTCCCCCTTCCTGCCTGCCACATCCCAGCCACTGCCCTTCACTGTTGGCTTACTTGACTTACTCTTTTTTGCCATGTAGTTATCACTTTGAGGCCTTCTTTATAATTTACTTTCATATTATGTTTAATGTTTATTGTCTTTTTCATTCCACCATATATTATGTTCAATGAGGAAAATAATTTTTGTCTTCTTCTTCTTAATATTATTATTATTATTTTGACCTAGAACACTGTGTGCCATATGTTAGGCATTCAGAATTATTCGCTGAATGGAAGTATTAATCTTACTCAATTGATGATTTGACTTTAATGTCATCAACAGAAGACAGCATTCCAGGATTTACTAATGCTGATTTTATATACCTTACATCAGAATCAACTTATGCCTTGATTCCGGTGTAAAATAAGTATGTCAATATAATGAAACTCTTTAAATCTCATATGTCCTAAAATAAGAATTAAAGGATTTAAATTAAGTAGACCTAAGTTTTGTTTTGTTTCTTTCTAACCATATATTGTTTTTGTAGATAATTTTCTTCTCTGTGAAAATTGATTTTAAACAAAGAGTCCCCATATTTAGTAGCACCTACACCTAAAAACGATGAAAAATCTCTAGGTAAAATAGAACAGAAAGTGGGGACGATTTCTCTTGCAGTTCAGTAGCGTGGGATTCTTTGGAATATTCCTTATACCTTCAGCTGGCCAAAGTCATCAGTCTATTGTGAATGAAGAGGGAGAAACTGCAAGTCCTAGGGAAGCCTAGGGACAACTCAAATTAATTCATATTATTTTATTTTTAATGTCTTACAAGAATCCCAGAGCAGGAACTAGAGTATTTTGTTTGGCTTACAGTGTTTCTGAATTAAAACGGTTCATATTTTCTCCTAGGTTGAGCAAGTCATTTGGGTTCTGTGCCAAAGTAAGACTCCATTCTAAAGGCTGGGAAACTGTGGAATATCAGGGCCAGAGAGGACCCTGAAGGAACCAGGAAGACGTCCAGGCCAGCACAGGCAGCATTAGTCACTGGGGGCCATGGACGGTCATCAGTTAGGCCTGAGCAGGGGCTGGGACACGAGGACAGGTTTGCATTCCCACAGGGCTATGTCCTTTTTTTAATTTATTGAATTTTATATTTATTTATTATGATTTAAAAAATCTTACTCATTTTTAAGTGTACAGCTTAGTAGTGTTAAGTACATTTACATTGTTTACAACCAATATTCAGAACTTTTTCATCTTGCAAAATTGAAACACCATACCCATTAAGCAATAACTCCCCATTTCTCTACCGTCCCCCCACCCAAGGTTACCACTGTTCTACTTTCTGTTTCTATAAGCTTGACTACTCTAGGTAGGGGAATCATACAGTAATCGTCCTTTTGTGACTGGCTGATTTCACTTAGCAGAACGTCCTCAGGGGTCCTCCATGTTCTTCCATGTGTCAGAATCCCTTTCCTTATCAAGGCTGAATAATATCCCATTGTATGTGGACACCACATTTTGTTTATCCATTCATCCTGGAGGGTAGAACCAATAAACACTAAGTTTTCCTGACCTCTCCACCCTCAAGCCACCCCCACCAGCAGGGATCATAGTTAATGGCACTTGTAAATGAAATTATAATCGATATAGGATATACATGAGATTATTCAGAAAGTGACATTAGAAATCATTGCAATGACTCTTTTTCTTTTAATTTCAGCATGTTATGGGGGTACAAATGTTAAGGTTACATACATTGCCCTTGTCTCTCCTCCCCCCTTGAGTAGGAGCTTCAAGAGTGTCAATGACTCTTAAAGTGAGGATGAGAGAATTAATGGGGGAACTGTTTAATGATGAGTGAATATGAAATTTTACCCTTTCTGCACAGCTACCATGGACTGCAGATGTTTCATCACAGCAAAGAGCCCAACATCTCCTCTGAAAAGCACGCATTGTGCATACGAACACATGCAAGCATGACCCTGCTCAGTAAAGGTTAGCTTTAAACTAGGCTACATACTTCTCCATATAAAAATAATTCTGAAAAGAAAAAAAATAACTTTCATAATCAGTTCAGAATTTTCCAGACCATTTGAAGTCGGTAGGTTAAAAATGAAGTATTATACACTTCATTTGTTTGTGATTGCTTCTCTAGAATTTGTAAAGGGCTGGAATCCAGAAGCCTCCAATGGATTTCTGCCTAGGTTTATTCTGTTCCTATGCTGTCTACTTTTTTCTTTCCTTTTTCCCTCCCTCCCTCCTTCCCTCCATTCCTTCCTTCTGGTGTTTATTCACGGATAAGGTTATGCTATGAGAAGTGCTTCTTTATTTGTTCAAATCCATTGGAAAAAATAATGGAAAACAAGCTGTCCAGAGAAAATATATAATGAGTGCAGTTTTCATATCTGAGACAACAGTGGAGTAAACTTGTAAGACCAGCACAGTTGGGATTGACGCATGATCCTCTAATGCATGGGGGCCGAGCGGCAGATGTCCCGCTGCCATGTATTGTCCCTGGTCCGCCTGGCAGCTGCAGAATGATTGATTGTGTAAGTTCTTACAGTTGTTAGCAACATGCATTTTGGTTTCAGAATAATGGTTGCTTCAGAGTATAAACTGCTTAATAACTTCTCACAGGTACCTATTCAGTCACAGATTTCTGCATAAAATTAGTCAGATTTGGACCCGACATCCTAAACATTTTTCTAAACCTTGCTTCCTGTCAGATGTATGTATTGGCTGCTGTTTCAATATGCCCAGCCACACATTATCCTGTAGGAGCAAGCCCTGTTTGCAACATCTTCACTTCCTTTGTCATTGCCATCCTCTAAAATGCTCATCACAGACATTCTGACCCCTCACTGGAATCATTACACTTCTAGCAAAACCCTGTTCATAAAGGAAATGATGGATTTATTAATATGAAGACATTAATATATCTGTGAGAGTTTACTATGGCATTCTTCCCAAGAGTGTGTGAATTTTTGTAATGGTCGATGCTGTAAGCCTCACGAATGGAACACTATTGGTTTGATTTTAGATGTCTACAATGAACCAAGGAAATAATTTTTTTTAATAAGATGTAGGTTCATGAGAGCCCTAGAGCCATATCACAGAGATGATTGTCTCTATAGAAGGCCAGTTAGGCCTTTGCTATGTTGTGGTAACTTACAGCTCCATCTATGTGTGCAATTATATTAAATAAATTCATGAATCTGTGTCTTGTGGCTTTGCAGTTAATTATCCAAGAAATATTTGTGTGTATTTTTATATTTATTTTATATATTATATTTCATATTTTAGCATCCACCAATGTTATTTACTGAGTTTTACAGAGATATACTACATATATTTCAGTGACACCACTTTGTTCAGAAAGCTTAGAGCATCTTATTTATTATCTTAGTTAACTCTGAATAACTGAATTTTTTCCAAAAATCAAATAAAGGTCAAAATGTACTATCATGGTCAACAACAAAAAGCTCAAAAAATCTTCAGAAGCTTACTCTGCAGAATCTGAAAAAAATTCCAAAAGAAGTACATAATCACGTTCTGGTCAAATGATAGTCATTGGCATTAGTATATAACGTCTTTTGTGACTATTTTGAGAATGACCTGATTAGCCAGAATGTATAGGTCATGATGTGTTCGATTTAAAAAAATGAATCTTCTTATCCTGAGTTATGTCCTTCCTGAATTATGATCTTTTCAGCATTTCCCAAGCTTTAATGAATATTAGAACCATGTGAAGAGGATTTTATACTAAAAAATCACCAGGACCCTACCCAACCCCCTGACCCAGAATCTGCACGGCTCCCACTGGGAATGCACAGTTGTAACTTCCTCCCCAGGTGACTCTCATGCACCAGATCAGCATATACTGATAGACCATCGAGAGCCACAAATATCCACCATTGCCCAAGTTCAGAAATTCGCAGCAACTCCAGACTTCCTCATCCCCTTGCTATTAAGTTACTAGGTCCTATTAACTTTACATTTAAATATCTCTATGTCCATTACTAGATTTATTAGCATGAATGTTTCACCACTTATCTCAAATAAAGGAAATAGACTGTATTCTGGCACAATTTTGGCACTTATTAAATATTTATTGAATGAATGATGAAGTGAATGAATGAAAAGATACCATAACAGACCTTGTTAAATGCCTTATTTACCTCTGGTTTTATTATATCCCATATTTTCCTTGATTACCAATCTACCAACTGTACCAAAGAAAAAAATGAAATCAGTTTGACATATACTGATTTTATTAAACCCATACTATTCAGAGGGATTCCTCAGTTTTTCTTCATGATGCCCATTGCTATGCTAATCCATTAGCAAAAACTCCTGGAATATCAAACATACTGATCTCAGTGTTTTGATGTTGCTTTTAAACCACTGGAACAGCATGTGTCATTTTCCAAAATTTAGTAACTCTTGTTTTATATTATGTTTCAGAGGTCACCAGCCATAGCTAAAGATTTTCACTTGTGGATTATTTCAGTACCTATAAAGGCAATTGACCTGAAGTCAGAATACTGGAATTCACTTAGAGTAGCCCTTGTGTAATGCCTGCATTCACATAATTAGGATTTAGATCTCACCTTAGCAATTTTCACATTCACTAAAAGCTCATTCTTCTTGACAGAGATGACAAAAATATATTAGAAGTTGGAAAGTCTTCAATTTCTCTTTTTAATCCAATAGCATAATTCCATTACTGCCTTTGTAAATAAAAAGCAGTAAATTCAGGCTTTCTTACTACCCCCTAAAATTTTATTGCCTTTAATAATTTTGTGTAAGTACAAAGGTGACATTACTTTTCCCCTCATATTTCCCCAGTCTCTTCGAACTAGTCTGTACTGTGTGGAAAACACACACACACACACACACACACACACATCATAAATTGAAAAACAAAATTGACCAAACATATTCCACTGAGTATTATTATCAGTTTCCACATTTTCTTCTCTTTTAATTGAATTGTGAATATGCTATTACCTAACAAAGAAAGAAACTAAAATTCCTCCCTGCTGTTCACACTTTTCAACTATTTATAAAATCTTCTGTTTTTGGCAAAGAGTTTAGCAACTGTTTATGCCTTGCTGGAAAGTCACTGTTATTCTCACTCAACAAAAGAAAAAACTGTCAAGTGACTGATTTGTGATTGTCTAGGATTTATCAAAACTAATAGTACAGTTGAGTGTTTCTGATCTGACATCCAGACCTAGTCTTATAGTATCAACCAGACCCCCTCTCACTTGTATGTGATTTTAGGTGTGCCACTGGCTACTTTGCCCAATATATGCATATATATATACACACACACACACACAAACATATATATACACACACACATATATATGTGTTGTCACACACCTATACACACACATATATGCATATACTGTATATATACAATGTATGTATATATAAAATTCATTATACATGTGTTAAGGATCTATGAAATCTTATGTTATTTAATGTGCAGAAGTTTTGAGAAGAAGTGCTCCTTCTGCTTGGCTTTTCAGATTTCACATCTCTCCACCTTTGGCCGGGCATTTTTTACCTCTCAGGTATTTGACTACCCAAATGTATACACTTTGGGTCTTACTCAGAGCATGTGGCAGTGGCCCATGGACATGGCCCTTTACAAAAACCTCAAGATACTAAAAATGTTCATTTTGTCACTTTTTTTAACCCTCTCATGACAGCCATTGATGTTCATTTTAATTTGGGATTTCTGGGTAGAAAGGTAGGGCACAAGCCATATAGTACCACTTCGGAAGCTGTGCTCTTACAAGCATGGCTTTGTTTCCTGAATAACTATTAATAATACAAATGAGGAGAAGAAAGAGGCATTTGTTGAAGACTTACTATGGCAAAGTTATTTCCTTTACATTTTAAAACAACCTTATGAAGTAGATATTGCTCTCCTTTTTCAGATTGGGAAACCAAAGCTTAGATCTTGTTTAACGTCATATAGCTATTAAGTGACAAAGTTAGGATTCAAATACAGGCCTGTCTGACATCATTTGTCTTTCTTCTTAGGGAGGTTACTGCTGAGACTTGCCTCTGTGTGTGCATGTGTGTGTGTCTGTGTGTGTGTGCGCAAAATGCTTACAAGGTTTCCGTTGGCAAACATTTATAATTGAGGACCTGCAAAGCCAAATTCCTTGTGCTTGTCACCTTTTGTGTACTGACATGATTAAAACCAAATCATTAACTGAATACCATTTACTGTGGTCAACTGTGTTTCTAGTGGTTTATAGGTATCCAACACCATGCTAATGTCTTAATCACATTTTCTTTACAATGTCACCTATCAAGGAAGGGGAAAAGCCAGGATTTGAATGTGGGTTGCCTGACTCCAAAGTTTGTATGGCTCACCACTCACCACTTTGCTATTCTGAATAGAAATTAGGAAATAAATTTTCTCATGTTTAACTATAATACAGAGTAGTGCACAACAAGATCTGTAAATTCGCGGTTCCCAACTCCCGGGCCATGGACCAGTACCACTACTGGCCTGTGGCCTGTTAGGGAACCGGGTGGCACAGCAGGAGGTGAGTGGTGAGTGAGCAGCAGGTGAAGCTTCATCTGTGTTTACAGCTGCTCCCCATCGCCCACATCACCGCCTGTCCCACCCCCTGTCAGATAACAATGGCATTCATTGCAGGAAAACAAGCTCCGGGCTCCCACTGATTCTGCATTATGATGAGTTGTATAATTATTTCATTATATATTACAATGTAATAATAACAGAAATAAAATGCACAATAAATGTAATGCGCTTGAACCAACCCCACACCATTCTCCCTCCACCTCGGTTCGTGGAAAAATTGTCTTCCATGACACTGCTCCCTGTTGCCAAAAAGGTTGGGGACAGCTGCTATAAATAACTTGTGACATCTTTGTTTTTAGCTTTTTTCATCACTGCCATACTATGATAATAATATAAAAAATACTTGTAAAATACCCAATATTTTTAGGATTTATGACTTACTAAGCACTCTGCAAATATGTGCCATTTAAATAACTAAAACTTTTAATTTCTTGTAAGAGAACATAGTGAAACTAAATTATATACTAAGTAAAACCAACTTTATGTACTATGAACTTAAGATCCTATCACATAATACAAATTATGCCAACCTGCTAACCTTTGTGAAATTTTCACTTTTGCTGGTCTTGCGCCATAAGTTTAGAAAAGAAGCAGGCTTACTTTATCTGCTAAAAATATTTATTTTAACCTATATTATTAGCTCATGTAAAAAAGAATCATTATCTTGTGTAAAAAAGAATGATTTTTTTGTGCAAAATACATATGCCTATTGTACTTGCCTTTTGAGAATTATTTTATTATTAACTCAGTGTTCTTCCTGTAAGTAAACTGTTCACTCAGGTGGTAAATCTCACAAGACACAGTGTCCCCGAGAGACCATGCGCAAGGTGGCTTCAGTTAGCAGTCAGTATGCTCGTGGCTTTCTAAGGGTTTCCCTGGTTAGCACAGACCTCCTCGGCTCCAGAATCGCACATCTACCATTTCACTGCACATCGCCTCTTGCGTGCTGCGGGCATCTCAAATACGAAGAAACCTCCCAAACTGAGCATAGTGTTTTCTCCCATCCTCTTAAATGCGTCTCTCCAGTGACACCAGCCTCATCCGTGACACCATTTCCTCTCACCTCGATGCTGAAACAGCACCCTCGCTGGCCACTTAACTATGCCACTCCCCCGCAGAATCCGTTCTTCACGCAGCGACTAGTGTGAAATTTCCAAAAACCACAGGGGATCAAGCTGTGAGTTCACTCAGTGTGTTTCAACATCTTCCATTAAGATCAAGTCCGAGGGCTTTGATTTGGTTTGTGAGACACTTTCTGATATGGTCCTCGTGAGCTCTCCAGAGTCGGATAAGCTACTCCCCTTCCCGGCTGCCCTCCAGCGAGCCTGTGTTTCTTTCTGTTTCTCTGATGAGAGTGCACACTCATATCCGTGCTGTCAACACGGGCTGGCTCACTGCGCTGGCTAACATCCTTCTTGTCACCCATTCAATGAGGCTGTCCTCACTCTGGACCACGTGAAGGTCTCTCAGTGATACTCACAATACTTCAGAGCAATGGATGGTTTAATACCTGTTTTCCTTAAAAGAGGAAAATTCTGTGTAGGCGGGTCACATGTATGAATGAACCATATGGGAAGGCAATATGTTAATACTATTTGTGTATTTTGTATTAAATATGCATATGTATTTGTAGATAACTTAATTATAAGTGACTCACTGAGTTTATGAAACATGGAAATGGTCAAACATATCATCAGTCTCAAAAATATGTTAAGTGCTTACTAAATGCTAGACACAAGGAAGAATTCAGTCATTTAAGAAATAACAAATGTCTCTGTTGTGCTTGGCACTGTGCTAGATTTGAGAGCTATAAGGCACAATCCATGTCTTCGAGTTTTAGAAAATTTAGTTGTGAAGGTAGCATGTGACACAAAGAGCTGTGGGGAGGTAGGTCAACTTAGTACTGGGATACTGGTTCTGAGATTTTGCTCTTACTGATTAGTTACTTCACTAAGAACTGCTTTGAAAGTTCTGTAATACCAGTTCTGACTTGCTTTCCTCTCCCTTTTCTCCTCCTCCTCACTCACTGTTCTGAACAGAAATGTAAGATTTATCTAATTTCATTCATTTGGCATCATGACAGCATAAAGTCATCACTGTAATCACCATAAAAGGCCTTTGTTTTATTTTTTTATCACCCAGCACATTTTTATTGTCAGAATGATTACTAATGATTCATTTTTATTTACTCTAGCTGGGGAAGTTTTGCAAAAATCTCGTGACTATTTAGAAAAAAAATGCTTTAAATTATGCATCCTATCTTACCCTGCTGGCCAGTTAACACACCACAGACTGCAACCTCAGGACTCTGTTAGATTAAGCCTTGAGGGACAGGAAGGATCTGCTTTGCCCCTTGCCAGCTGGAGCCTCCTGTCTCCAGAGCCTGTCACCTCCTCCCAGCCCATGCTCTGCACCAGAATGTCAGAGCAAGGTTGTATTTTTCTCAGATTTGATTGGAATAATTCTTCTGAGAGGGCTGAGATCACAAAGATAGAGATGATTACTCTATAAACTCTTGGGCTCTTGAGATGTTTTAAAAATAAGCATTATTTTATAGCTTTGTTAAACTAAATTCAAATATTCTAGAAGTGTATTTAAGAGCAAATGCAAGAAAAGAAGAGAGGTAGGAGAACAGCAAACATTAAATGGACTATAAAAACAAAAACTATGACATAACAGATGAGTTCTCTGGGAGCTCATGAGAGTGTATAAAATCCTGGGGTGAGAATAGAGCCAGGGACATTTGGGATTAAAGAGATTCTCATTAGTGTGCAGATTTAGCCCCTCACCAAGCACCAAGTATGGTGACATCTTCTCCCCTAAACTCAGAATGTGTTTCTCATAATCACATTCAAAAGCCGTCAAAAAACGTCTGTTGGTCATGTGAACATTGTGTTGGCCAGCAGCATGTAAATTGTAGTTCTTGCTACTCGTGAAGCTCATTAGCACTTCAAATTCATGTTCACTGAGATATCAATATTATAATCCTAAAGTCAAATAAATGTTGTGAGCTTCCAAAGCAGGTTCTGATCAGAGTTACTCAAATAGGCTCATGACTTACAACTATTAAGAGGCAATAGTTCTTCATGCAACAATTAAAACTTGAAAAATTTCATAAGTGGTTCTAAGGCTATATCACAAATATGTGTGTGTGTGTGTGTGTGTATGTATATATAAAATTCTATAGGTATTTTCAGCCACATATTCATATGCAAATATAGTGGAGGAACTTTTCATACTAAAAAGATAATAATCTGAAAACTAAATTGGAATAATGGTGGTTATCCTTTCTTTCTCTTGTAATTATAAGTTCTCTTATGAGTTATCTTGGAGAAAAAGCAGGTGTTCAGTGCCTTTATGGAACTCAGCCAGCTAGTCAAGAAAGAAATGTGTCCCCAATGGTTGTGAGCTGAGAGATGTTTAAACTGAAGTCAGTAGGTGAAGATTTTCAGCAGTTATATCTAAGATTAAAGGAAATGACTAAGATTATTAAAGTGAGTAGAGGTGTGATATATGCATGAAACAGAATGCTCTGTAACCTTTCATGGATTAGAGATGGGTCGGAGAAACACCTCCCCTTTGATCATTTTGTCATAAAGGTTAACCATGAGCCATTCCCTCCAAAGCATTATCCAAGAGTGAATTCTGAGCTGAGTTGATCCAGTGTAGCTATATCTAACCATCACAGTTTGATGTGGGCATAAATGTTTGGCACATATATTACTACTCTCCTTCTCAGACTGGATGTTATAAAAGTCAGTGGACATTTGTATTTCAATAAGTCATTGTACTTTAAGCAGAAAGATAAAATATGAATTTTAAATGATCATATCAGGATTAACTTGGTTTGTAAAATATAGTATACCTCTTGTATCAAATTTTGCAAAGCATACAAAGAGAAAGAAAAAGAACTAGACATTAATTTGCACTAATAATTTCCCAAGTACTTTGTTCAATTAAAAAAATAATTCCCCGGCAATGTTGCTTTTATTTATCATTCCCATTTTAGAGATGAGAATACTTTGACCCAGTAAAGTACCTTTGCCTAGGGGAACTGAACTAATAAATCATGATTAAAATCTTGATGTATTGGCAGTTTGTCCACTTTCTAATCCTCCATGCTGTCTCTCTGAAAGAGTAATTTCTTTCTCTCTTGTTTTATTTTAAGAGGCAGGTTCTTGCTCTGTCGCCCAGACTAGAGTGCAGTGGAGCACTCACAGCTTACAGCAGCCTCAAACTCCTGGGCTCAAGCAATCCTCCTGCCTCGGCCTCCCAAGTAGCTGGGACTATAGGCATATGCCATCACACTAAGCTAATTTTTAATTTTTTTTTTTTTCTGTAGAGACAGGGTCTTACTATATTGTCCAGGTTGATCTTGAACTCCTGGCTTCAAGCAATCCTCCCACCTCTGCCTCCCCCCACTTTTGCTCTCCCTGAGGAAGCAGACAGGCCCAGTGACCTCTGATGTCCATGAACTAATGTGTTAAAGATGTTTAGATTCTTTATAAAACAATGTCTGAGGCCAAGCTGAGTCAAAACCAACTGAAAGTTATATAGGTGTTTTTTGTTACCGTCTTTTTGTGGATTTTAGCTCTGGAATGACACCAAAGCCTATTAAAACATATCTGTGGCCCGTGTAAGCTATAAAGGCCTTTATATGAAAATTGTGGAGGTGAGCTTGGACTGCAGCCCATTTTTTTGCAGCATGGAAATTTCTCAAAGCAAATGTCAGGGCTTTGAATACTCATGAATCAAAACATAGACAGAAATAAAATTTGAGATACTTCTTGGAACCAAAACTAGAGGACAGAAAATAATCCCCTTCCCATTCTTCCACATCTCAAGGAGATTATGCTTTATATTTCCCATTAATTTATTTGTAAAGTATTTAGCTGTTCTTTTAGAAATATTTCAGTTCTTTTTATTTTATATTTTGAGTTGTTAGAAAGCAGATATGTTGCACACTTCCTCCTTATTCCTGCGGGAAACTTATAATTTTGACACTTAGGGAAAAAGTGCTATGAAGCTCTTTAAATTTTCTGAGTAAGTTATAATTATTTCCTGCACTTTAAGTGTTGTTTCCTGAGCTACAGCCAGTTCTAGGGTTGATACTGGAAGTTTGGGGTGCTAGTTTTTTGCCTCTTCCTCCTAGATTCTGTCTGATAGAAACATAGAGAAAAAGGAAGGTTGAAGCTTTAGCTTTATTTCTGATGGATATTGGCATCTTTGAAAATCCAGGTCTTTCTGGTAAATTAGATTTGAAAACATGGCTGGTGGAGACATCTGGGCTCCTACTAACTCCTCAAGCCCGTACCTTGCCTCAAGCCCAACCTTCCCTTGCTTACAAAGAAGCTGGAGGCAGGCCCACTTCCATCACCAACGGGAGGTTGACCTCAGCTCTCCCTCACGCATTCTGTCACAGGCAAGCCACAGTCATGGCACGGTGACCTTCCTGGCCACCCTCTGGCAAATGGGTCTTCAGCCTCACCTCCCTTTGCTAAACAGGGCAGCGAGGCAGGTTCTGGTGGCTTCCTGAAGATCTGCTGTCATCCACAGAGAGACAGTGACATGCTGCCTGTTTCCCGTTGGAGGGTGACTCAGCTGTCCATCATGCAAGAGGCCGGCCTCTTCCCAGTCACCTTCCGGCAGCTTTTTTCCTTTTGATGAAGAAAATGGTGACAAGAGTGACAAAGGCAGAAAGAGAATCCCTCTCCTCCCCACCCCGAAACAAGAAAGGACTTTTCTTCTCAAGAAGTTTATTCATTTACAAGCTGAGGCAGGAACATGAGGAAGCAAAGGGTTGCCCATGCGGTATGAGGGGAAATTGTAAACCAACTGCAGTGAGAGGTAGTTCACAGTTGGCAAGACTGTTTAAATTAGCTGTAGTCACTTAATAGTCTTCATTTTATTTTTCTGTGTGTCTGCTTGTCTCTCTGCCCTGTACTCCTTCCCTTCTCAGTTTCTCTTAACCCCTGAGCAGCAACAAAGTCATTTTTCCAGGGCTTAATTCAGGAATTACAGCCACCGTCACAAAGCGTGCTCTAGCCAAGAGAAACATTTTCTCGGACTGAGATATAAAGAAACTTTCTCATTTGCTAAGCAACAAAAGAAGCTTCATATTTACTTAAATTTTACAGATCTTATTTAACCAATCTGGTTTTCTCACACATGCTAATGATACTTTTATTAGATCAGTAAATAAGCATATGCCTTCTGATTTTATTTTCTTTTGAAGTTACTTAAGTACAAAGCTTTCTGAAATTAGGTTTTTAAACATCCGATCAGACCAATAGATGGGCTACACATCTCTGCTCTCTTAATTCAAAGCATGTAGCATATTTTAAATCCCATGCAAATACTGCATAAAAACTTTTGAATACATTATTCCATTTGCTAATTTTAAACAAACTTGATTTAAGCATGTATGCAGATTGTTTCATTTGCTAATTAAAATACCATCCCCTGCAGCTCCCTGTGAGTAGATGAATCTAGGGACAGTATTTATGAAACTCTTGTTTAGAATATTGATCAGCCTTCACACTGTCCAGTTGACTGTGTATTGTGTTAGAGATGAGGTAATGCATCCAAAAGTGCCTCTATATTGTATGGAGGTATTTTTATTTTGTTAACAAAGAATTCGTGGACTTCCATTACATGGCCTGGTGCATGGCATGTAGGAGAAGCTCAACAAATAATTATTGACTGAATCAATGCTCACTAGTTCAATATGTGGCCATAATCAAACTGTCTGTAGAAACGTTCAGTTGTCCTTTTCATTTTACATTTTAAGATGTTATTCTGCAGTGATTCAGTATACAATCCTCTTACTCCTGTAACTGTAAGATGATTTTGAAAATTAAAAGGAAATGAAAGATCAATGAGGCACTTGGAAAAATATTTTTTAAATTGTCTTTCGCCCTCATGTCCTGTTCTGTTGACAGAACGAACCAAAATGCCACTGGACAGGATGCACAAGCTTGGGGAAATGTTGCTAATAACAGTTACAGCTTGTGTTTCTGCAGAGCGTTACCATTTATAAAATACTGCACAGGCTTTGGATATGTAGAGTGGTGGAATGAATACACATATGTGCATGTATGTGATATTTCTCAAATGCACAGACCACTTTGTAGAAAAGAAAATCTCCTTACAAATCCATTTTAGACCTGTAGATATTACAAGAAACCAAAACTGTTATCTTAGTGAATTATTGAAGCATCCTTATAAGTGAGAACTGAAAAAGCATTAATTCTCATGAAAGTCGCTGTACTGATTACAATGAGGAACCAAATTTAATATCTACTAAATCACTCAACTGAGTGAAAATGGCCTCCTACCTTTGTAGACATCTTTCTGCCAAAGATAATTTAAAGTGACAATTGCAAGATTGTTCGTGAAAAAAAGTCACATATTAGTGCTTGGAAATTACATAAAACTATGTATTTCTAACTATGCCTCTGAAGCAATGTATTAGGCCCCAATAAATACATGACTTTAGAAAGAAGATCATATGTATTTAAATGCCTTAGTGATCAGTATAAAATAATAGAAATGCTTTTTATTTTTTGTATTTAAAATGTATTTAAAATACATATATTTTTAGCATCATTAATTATATTTTATATAGTTAGTTATTTTTAATTTATTATTGGTACATAATAGTTGTTAAATGCCCATTGATATGTGGGGATATAAAGACCAAAAAGACATGATTCCTGTCCTCAAAGACTTTACAGTGTACCAGAAGGAGAGAACAAATAAGCAAAAGATAATATGTTTTACGGGTATAAAACAAAGCACATTTATGGAAATTACATAAAATCATGTATTTCTTACTATGTATCTGAAGCACTAATAAGTCCCCAGTAAATGCATGACTTTAAAAATAAGATTATGTATATTCAAATGCCGCAAACTCTTTGTGATAAATATAAAATAATAGAGGTGCTTTTATTTTTATTAAAAAGAAATTTTAAGCATCATTAATTTTTAAATAGCCAGTTCTCCTTGAGGTAGGTATAAAAGTTTCTTAAGATTATTTTAACTATTTTGAATAAGCTGAAACTTAGAACTTTTTAAAAAGTCTTTATAATTAAAAGAAAGTAGAGATCGCAAATTTCCCCTATAGCGATTCCAGCTTTTCTGACCCTCTTTTTAGGAAATTCTTTACATTTTATCCAAATTCTTCATGATGCATCTTAAACTTGAAGTTCCTTCATTTCTCCAGGGAAGATAGAAAGCAACTGATTGGTATCCCTTATTTAGCAATCTGAATTTTTGGCAGGCTGAATTGCTGGATCAAAACCAAAAAGATTAAATATAATGGGAATAAACATAAAATCCTATATTTAAATTTAAAAAGTTATCATACAGATAAAAGACAAGAGAAGCACTGATTTACATGGGGAAAAAAAAGGTCTGAGAATTTTGGGTGGCTGCAAACTGAAGTATAAGCCCATTGTAGGATGTGGTTGCTAAAAACCTAACTCCATTTCTTGATCTCAGTTGGCATAATTGAAACAGTCTCCACATCACAGTAAGTATTATGCTTATTATGCTGGGAGCTGGTTAGAACACATGTGAAAAATAATAAGTTTGGTCATGCACGTCACATGGAATGTTATGTAAAAGCCTGAAAGCTTCTTACGAAGAGGACATTCAAACATAGTCTCTGGACTAGCCCTGGCCTTATCTTGATCATCAGTTTGGACCAACTGTTAATCTTCCTCATTATAGTTGGTGGCAATGCCCCTTCTGTAAAGTTGCATTGGTCTTCCCTCCCCAGGACAAGCTTCTCCTCCTGTAATACTTCCATTACTAACCATATTGGCCTAGCATCCACCCAGGTAGAAAGCTCTGGTTTCCTTTCCCCTATCTTTTTCCTTTGCCTCTGCTTTTCTGACACATCCTAGCACCATAGACAGGGCTTACATTCTTAATTGTCTCGCCTATAGCTACCATCATCCTATCCTGTTCTTTTGTCTCTTGTATTCAGTTCACAGCTGAGCTGAAAGAATCTGGTCATACCATCTCAACATGCTAAAACAATGACTTAAAATGACTACTTAGAAAGTGTTATTTCTTTTCATTTTAAAGTCTGTGGCAGAATTCACCATGCATGCAGTCTTTTCCTGGGGAGAAAAAAAGAAACAAGATTACTCTGAACTAATATTCTGAACTGGAGTTTTCATAACTGCTTAAGTAAATGGATGGGCTGTCAGCTGAAATTTCAGAGTAATTGAGTCCCTAACAAGCATGTTATTGGGCCCTGCATTGGAGAATGTAATAGAGTAACACAGTTTTGAAGTTTTATGTAAGTAGCTGAAACCTGCTACAAATTTTATGTCCTGAAAAATCATAGCACTTTGCTTGTTTTTATAAGGAAGAGAGGTGCCATTTCCTTGTCCTCAAGAGAGATACAAGAGACAGTTGCCTGGCTCAGGCCCAGGAAGTAAAAGTTCAAAGGCCTTGATTGGTAGGTCACTCTTTCATCGTTGGTCACTCTTAAGCCTTGAATCCCTGCACGAGAGCTCTGAGCTGGCAGAACAAATGGTCCTGTGGTTCCAGAGTTCCAGTCTTTTATTTTCTCTCTGGCAAGGTAAATTGCTTTCTGTAAGTGGAGCTTATTCATTTGAATTAGGCCTTCTCGCCGTGTCTTCATTAAAAATAGATAGAGTCCCTGTTACAGGACATCAGTGCATTCCCTTAGTGTCCTAGACATTATTGTGGCATAGCTGTATTTAAAAATGAATTTTACTCTCTGAAAACTTCATTGCAAGGAAGTGGTTTTTGCTTTGTCCCTCAAAAAAAAAATCTAGTCTAGAAACTTGGGACCTTATAATTTTTTTAAGCATGCCGTGATCCACCATGATTGACCTTAAAACCAAAATTTATTCTTTACCTAGAGTAGCCCTGCTGTTTTGGTTTTTTTTTTCTCCTCTTCTAAAACTGTGAGGTTTGTCTCGTTTTTGTTTTATTTTGCTTTGTTTTAATTGATCTTTAGTCTGGTACTTGAGGCCCTGATTCCTGATTTCTTCTTTGGTTTTCCACAATCTGAGCATTGAACCAAAATAGTAATTGGATTCATTTGATTTATTTCTTACTTTAGACCATTCTTTACAAAAAAAAGAAAAACTCAAAATATTTATTTCATTTGGCTGAGATCAATTCTGTGATCTATGTAATAGACTGTTATAATTCAATATTGAGTTCACACTGCCAGAAAACTATATTAACTATATTAAAAGTATAATGGCTATACTACTTTCAGCAATTGACCCCCAGTTTTTTCCATCTCCACTTCCAAAAACAAATGACTGGATTTTTGCTTTATTTTCTCTTTTTTTTACAGATTTCTCTGAAGGTATGTACTTATGAATCTACTCATAAACGGGAGGTAGCAATTTTCACCTTATTGCCTATTTGTAATCTCATGCTAGAGAACACAGACATTTCCTAATAAGAGTTTCTCCAGAAGCACAATATGAGATATTCGAGTTGAAAGATGAACTCTGAGTAGTCCAGTAGGATAACATTTCTCAACTTGAGGATACAGTGTCAGACACTCAGTGAGCTACCAGGTTACACAAAGCATCCACTGATGGAGATCTTCATTCAGGCCTAAGGAGAGCAGAAGTCCTTAATGTACCTGACACATCACCACAGCTGATTACAAGCTTGTCCAAAAGCAATCCTTAGCACCTATTACCCTTACTCAAAATCAATTGCCATTACATTGTAAGTAAATCTTCAGAATTGTAATTAAACCCTAATGTTCAAATACACTGAAAAGCAAGTTCATCATTTATTGCTCTATATTACCGCTTTAGTTGTGTTCTTAGTTATTTTCCATATTATTAACATATTTTCCTCCATTTTAAGCTATATTAATAATTATTGGGCATGTCATATATTAGAACGTACTCAAAAAAGTATAAGTAGAGAAGCTTTTTCTCCCTTCTAATGTCTAAATTATTTTGCTAGGCATAGATTATTTCTGTTTTCTGTGTTATGACACAAATTAACATTTCTTAGTTTTAATATTTGGAAATCAGAAATGAAGTACTTTTTAAGTGACTCATTTGATTTACCAGCAAGGGAACAAAACTGCATTTCTAAAGCCAGACAAATTTGATAAGCACAGTTGTACTACTTGGGAGTTTGTTGACTTTTGTTAGGAAGCTAAAAGTGGCAGCAACAAAGCTTTTGCCCAAATGGGTTAGATTTTCTATATGTGGTATCACGAGATGTAAGATGCATTGGCAAAGAATACATTTTGCAAGATGTTTATGTTTACAAGAAGCACAGTTTGTATCCATACAAGAATATCCTTATTGTGAACATAGCAGTGGTATTGTTATACTGGTATATAGGTTCTACTCTAAAACCTGTGAATTTATTGTTATACAGTGCATTTGTCATTGGCAAAAAAGGCTCATTTTAGTTCAAAGTCTGTTTGTACAATTGTCTTCACTGTTCCATACTTTTGAGAAAGTACAATTTCAGACACATTTAGGGCCATTTCACAGTTTGATCTCTCACTATTTCATTTTTAATAGCTAAAATTCCAGTGGCATGGAGAAAACTTCTAGAATACACCATTAAAAGAAAGTCTTTTAAGAAAAGTAGTATAGTAGGTAGGCCCTTTGTATCCGTGGATTTTGCATTCAATGATTCAACCGTGTATCAAAATATTTGCAAAAATATTTTGAGCATGTGCAGACTTTTTTCCTTGTCATTATTCCCTGAACAATACAGTATAACAATTATTTACATGAAATTTACATTATAATAGGTATTACAGGTGATCTAGAGAGGATTTAAAGTATATGGGGAGATACACATAGATTATATGCAAATACTATGCCATTATATATCAGGGACTTGAGCATCCCTGGATTTTGGTATTTTGGGGGGTCCTGGAACCAGTCCCTAATGGATTCCAAGAGATGACTGTAGTATTATTTTGAGTAACTGAAAGGAGAATATGTCTTTGAAATATTTTCCATGTCTTAAGGTATTGACATACTCGACTAGACCTCTATGTTTTAAATCATTTATTTATGCTTTATTTTTATAAAGCATAAAGTCCTAGGATTTATTTAAGTATTTGAAAACCATGTATTTCCAAGAGGTTTGCTTACTTTCTTTGTGTTATAACAGAGTATTTTGTAACTTCTCTTTCAATTACCCAATTCGCCAAGCCTGTGAGATTTTTAAGTAATCTTGGGACTATATTCAGTATTTATTCATTTGGATGGAAGAGATTAGAATTTTCTTTAGACAAACAAGTCAAACTTACTTTAACCATTTCACTCTAAAATGGCAAAATTAGCTCCAGTGTTGTTGAAAATTGGATTGTATACCTGGAGAAATATATTCTAATTTAAACATCAGTGCCAAAATATAGGTCTGGTTTTTTGTTTTATTTTTCACTCTTTAATTTTACAGATGGTCCCATACTTTTGAATATCAGGCTACACCAGTTCATTTTTTTTTAATAATACATTATTTTTAAGAGACAGACCCTTGCCTGAATGGCATAATGACTTTATACTAAGAATCATTGGTTAGTTCATGCTTCATATTTTTAATTAAAGCAAAAGAAAAATCTATTTTGAAGTATATTTTACCTGGATGCATTTTTAAAATTTAAAGTTTAAACAATTTTATATTTAGTGTTTGTTCCGTCTCTTGATTTTCATTAGAACATTTTAAGTCTCCGAAATAAATCAATGTTGAGATAACCACTCTAAGGCTGTCTTCTTTTTCATTCTTTAAAACTAGTAATTTTCCATCTCTGACTCTTTACATGAAAGGCATTTGCAGCTCCTGGGACATTTCAGCTGTTGACACTTTAGAAACCTCCAACTCTGTGTAGGTGTCTTGAAGTAAATTTGAAACATGGAGGTGGAAGAAAAGCCATATGTCCCTAAAAGTTTTATTTAATTTTTTAAGTGGAAGGAGAGCTGCAAGTACAAAAGGAGGAACAGTCAGCAGCTCATCTGAGGAGGAAAGTTGCTAGGAGGAGAACCAGAGTCTCTATTGTTACAAAAATTCTTAGCTAAACGAAACAAAACAAAAACCCAAACCATTGTTTTTACTAATTGATGAAAATGACAAATTTTAAAAATAGCTACAGACTATGCTGCTTTTTTTGATGGATCAAAGTATATTTAAGAGATAAGTGTATTACCTGATAAATTTTAAGTTTCCTTAATAAATTAACTGATTTGTTTAAACTCAGACAATGAACTCCAGTTTCAATCATCATGCTTTGAGAAGGGTGCTTTCTTGCAGCAATGTGTATTTCAGTATCCAGAATATGAAATACATCCTGAGGAAACAGATGTCACCTCTGGGACCCACATGATTTTAAAATAGGTTTATAGGTAATGAATAAGGGGGCAGAAAAGTGGATTTTTCTGAGTATCGGTACATATATCCAACTACTATATAATCTTGTGTCGCACAAGTGACCACAATTTTTTAAGAAGATTCAGGGCACAGAAAGCAAAAGAAGCTTACTTTCTCTATGTGTGTCTATAGAAAGGAGAATTGGGGAGGGCAGAAATCTGAGAGCAAGAAAATAACTTTTCACAAAGAAAATAACTTTTCTGTGATTTTCCTAATAGCACATCATTTAAGCAGAAGAGTCAAAATAAAAAGCGAAATGCAATAAACACAATTAAGTGAATAAAATAAAATAAGCCAAAAGACTTTATGGATAAAAATTCTGTTATAAATCACTTCAATTTATGTTCTTGGGAATATTCCTCTTTCAAGTCATCCTAGCATTTTATTATCATCATCATCAAAATGCATTTTGGGACATTTCCTATGAGCTGGGTGCTTGGAGATACAAGAAGGTATAAGATGTGTTCTCTGCCCTCTAGTGATTCCAGCCTGTTTTTATTTTTTGTGCTATAAAAAAAAATGCACCTTTATTTTGTTTTCAAGGGCTTTATCAAGAGAGAAGTTTATTTCTGAGTGCTAAAATGGTGTATGGCAGCACAATCATCAGTAGCTAACCTGTAGCAGAGGCTGAGAGATCTTGTCCAAGATACGAAGCCAAACCACAGTAAAAACTTTGGTTTCCGAAGTTTCTGATTTAGTGGATTTTTTTTAATGCAATATTTTCAGTTAGCTTTCTCATCATGAATCGTTTCTAATTATATCTTTTTATTTATTCTTTCATCTCTTATTAAAATCCGGCCAGACGATTACAATATTAACTTGTGTTTATTACCCCTACTCTCCCTTTACCCCCCTTCAAGCATAAAATACTAAATACTAAAATATTTAAAACATTAAAATGCTTTAGTATTCCTTGCCTCTTTTTTTTTCTTTAATTTTCATTTTCCAATCAACAGCATTTCCTATCCTCTGTAAAAGCCTAAACTTGTTGACAGGATTTTGCTACTGAATAAGAAGACAGAAAAAAAAAATCGTCAGAGTCCTCTTTTCTCCCAAAAAACAACTCTGACAGCTGAGTCTCTGAGAACAGGAGTCCCATGTGCAATTCAGTGGCATTGCCCGGGGACAAGGCAAGATTTTGGACGAAGTTTCAGTGAGGCTTGACTTAGACGTGCAATTTTTAGTTGTAAAACTAATTCCTATGGCTTAAGCCAAGCACATAAACAATACAGCACAGGGCCAGGGGCTCTGGGGCACACACACCAGCGGGGACGGCTGGCAGATGAGCGCCAGGGTGGGTGAGGACCCCCTTTCTGCTTTGGTCCTATGTAAGACCCTGGGATCTTGGAAAGGCCTCAGGCATTATCAGGATTGTTATTGTTATTATTATGTTATTATTATTGTTTAGATTTCCCTGCCAGCCCAGCAGAGGAGCTTAAAGTCGGATCTGTGTTGACTCAGAGAAAGCAAGAAGTGTGTTATTCTTTGGCTCCCTTGCTTCTCGAATGTGCCCTGAAATGAATTCGTACCCATTATGTTTATGGTCTTGTAAAATTGGTGTAATGAAAAGGCTGCTGGACTAAGGCTCAGGGGATCCTAATTCTAAGCCTGAGCTTGCAACTTTGTCTTAATATAATGCGGGCCGTAAATTCCTTTATAATTGCGTTCTGATGGAAGGGATGTTAAACTGAGTTTGCTTTATCCAAGCCTGAAATGGAAGAGGTTGCTTGATGAAAGGTTCCTGACTAAGGATAAGACACAAATAGGGTTTGAAAAAGAGGTCCTGGATAATTCAGAGCAGAGACAAGCGCCCCCTGACTTGTTTGGGGAAACAGTTCAAATATTTAAGCTTTAATTTGGCTCCTAAATTTTGAGTGCGCCCAAAGCACTCCTTGCCTTTCACCCTTCCTTTTTCTCCCTCTCTCTCTTTTCCAAAATTAAGAGTGTTTTTTTTTTTTCTGAATTTGGGGATGTGGGCTGTGAGATCAGAGTAGGCAAGACTGTGGATGTTCCATGTCCTCTCTCACCTCGCCCCTGCCCCATGCTGCCGTTCAGCTTGCGCAGAGGCCGTAAGTATGAGCAGCCTCCACTTCCCAGTCAGCCACCCAAACATTTACGTACCACGCTCAGGTTTTGGCCCTTCCCTCATCCATTCCTAGCTGCTCCCTCTGCCTGTAATAACTCTTTTGGAACCTTATTTCTCTCCTGTGTTAAAGAGATTCCTTGCTCAGTCGTGCCTTCCGCCGTAGACATTGCTCCACTCCACACGTTCCCTTCGCTAGGAAGCTTCCTAAAAGCATAAAGGTCTTTTGCTTTCTTTGCTTCTTTATTTCCTATTTTCAGCTCTGCCAACCGCAGCACATATGCTCCGTCACTGCCCAGTAGCACTGCTCATTGTAGGGTTAACAATGACCAGTTCGCCACCAAATCCATGGGGGACTTCTCCATCTTTCTCGTGTTTAATTTTCTCCCACAGTGACACTGTGGGCAGCTCTCTCCCTCTGTAGTTTCTACTATTTCTCATCAATTTTTTTTTTTTTTTTGCAGGCTCCTGGTGCAATTTATTCCTTTATTCCATCCTTAAAAGTTAATGTTCTGTAAGGGCTGCTCCTAAATCCTCTGCTGTTCTTTTCTGACACTGGATCTAAGGGATTCACATTTTCCCTTTGGCTTTAACTTCTGTCCATTTACTAATTATACCCAAAGTTTAGCTCCCACCCATACTTCCCATTGAAGGAGTGAAAGACCTGTACCCCATAACTTACAGTACAAATGCTTCTCGACTTATAAGGGGCTTACATCCCAATAAACCCACCAGAAGCTGAAAAGATTGTAAGTTGAAAATGCATTTAATACACCCAACCTACCGTACATCACAGATTGGCCTAGCCTACCTTAATCGTGCTCAGATCACCTATATAAGCCTACAGCTGGGGAAAGACATATAACACAAAGTCTATTTTATAATAAATTGTTGGATATCTCATGTAATTTATTGAACACTGTACTGAAAATGAAAAACAGAATGGTTGTGTGGGTCCTCAAAGTATGGTTTCTCCTGAATACATATCCCTTTTACACCAGCATAGTCAAAAACTCGTGCCAAACCATCATAAGTTAAGGACTGTCTGCATATGCCCACTTGGCTGTCCCACCAACTCTCACCTATGACATGCACACACAAGAACTGATTTGCTCCTAAACTTGCATTTCAGTGTATATTTTTTATATTTCCTCTTCTGATTAAAAGCAGTGCCATCCACCACCAAACCCAGAAATCTCAAAGTCATCTCTGAAAGCTCCCCTTTTCCCCCTTCACATCCAATTCATAACTGAGTCATGTTTATGACTCTCTAGTGTCTGCCCCTTCCTCTCCATCTTCACCTCTGCTCCCTTGGTTCATCTCTGCTGTGACTGTGTCGATAGCCATTTAGACGGTTAGTCTTGGCGGGCCACCCTGGTAGATTCTCTGCCCTTCCCATCCTGCGTCCTACTCTGGAAGGCCGACCCCAATGTGGGCTCTTCTGCTTGTGTGAGATCCATGGGAGACCCTGGAGGAGTTTGGGCAGCAGAAGAAAGGTTGGGTCCCTGTGGTTCTGGCTTTAGCTGCCTTCCTTGAGGGACACAGCTCCTCTAGGGAGGCCCCTTTTCCCATCCCCACTTCTCACCACTCTCCAAGAACATTGTTCTCTCCCTGCCTGTTTCTGCTGTTGGCTGGTAACATCTTTTTCATTGCTGCTAGTTCCTGGGTGCTTCATCTTTACTTCATGGTCCTCTTGGCTCTGTGAACACCTCTGCAAATAGCTGCTTCTCCAAGGTATCTTCAGTTAAGCTGTGTGAGTATGCCAGCCTGTTTCCACCAGCACTAAGACTGATCCACCTCTTAACTGGCCATTCTGTCTTTAGCTCCACACTTCTCCAACCCTTCCTGCACGCTCTTATGCAGAATGAACTACTAATTGTAAATCTGATGTCACCCAACTACTTAGAACCTTGCAGTGACTTTCTCCACTCTGAGAATGAAAGAGTCCATGGCATATAGTTTCCTCCAACATCTGCTACCTCCCCAGATTTCTCTTGCCCCTCCATGGGGTGGAACTGGTTAAGTCTAAGTGGTTAGAAATCTGATTCCATAGGGACAGGCCTGCACTCCAGCTCTGGAGAGATTGAGATTTCGACTACACTCTGTGTGCACCTCTCTTGGTGCATACTAACATGTGAATCCATGGATATTTTTTCAGACTGTGTTACTCATGCTAATCTCCTGGAAAAAGAATGGAAACAGAAAGATGACTTTTGTTGCAAATGGATGGCTTTTCTCCACAGAAGATATTAAATTGCAAATTCCTTCCTTTCTTCCTCCCTCTCTTCCTTCCTCTTTCATGCATCCTTTCTTTCCTTACTCCACTCTTTCTATTCACCATGTTTAATTTTCCATCAGTCTCTGAGCAAATTTTTAAGCTCATCGATTTAAAGAATGTGGGGAAGGGAGTAATTTTAAAACTCAGTGATAGGAGGCAGGAATTATCTTCCTTATTTGAGATATTATTTATAAGAATCCAGTGGAGAGGAGTATGTAATTTCTTAAGTGGGTCTTCACATTTCAGGAAAGGTATTGATTATCCTAAGAGAGTGAATCCCAGGCTGGAACATTGCTTTCAGCCAGTTCCCTTACCCTCTACTCTCAACCCCTGTGTCTTCCCCAGTTCATTTGCTGAGGTTTGTGCTGCTTGGTGATCGAACCTTGGCAGGTTTGAGAGATGCATGGGCCATGAGAGATGGAGACGTGAGTAATGGCAGTGTTGGGTTATTTCCTGATCCATAAAACAAGCAAATAATTTTTTGACCTGACTGGTCCCCTGTGATGGAAGTGGTTTTTGAACTGTATTTTCTTAAAGGAAATGTCAATATGTGTGAAAATCTGGCCAAGCTTATTGAGTAATAAAATGGAAAAGGAATGGGAGTGAGGTTAGAGCCAATGTCGTTACTTTACAAATGCCCATGATGTCAATACATGGGTCTTGTTTTCTAAAATTGTATTTTTAGTTAGAGGAGCCACTTCTGACTTTAAGATTATCATTTTATAATAAAAATCCATTACAGTAACAAACCTGGACAATTTTAGGTATTGTTAGACATGAAGTATCCATTTGAAATCATGAATTTTGAATTTGAAAAGAAAATAACTGGGGGTGTGAAATGCTGAACTAAAATGATGTTTTCATTAGTGATCCATTTAATTGGGGAAACATAGATTATCTATGTGACCTGAAAAGCCCATCCTAAATTTTAAAAAATAAAATAAAAGTGTCGATTAAATGTAGCAGTTCAAATAACAGGCAAATAATAGATGACTAATACATATGTGTTGAATTATTAATAAGTTCAATGCATAAGCCATTATTTATGAAACTCGTTGGAGGCAGTGCCCATATAAGACTAGAAGCACTTTACTAAACATCAATAAAAACTTTTGTAGAGTTATTTGCACTAAATAGTGTAAGTAATATTCATCTGGCATTGAATCATCAAAAATGTTGTGGCATACGTTTTTATTAAATTTTCTATTTAAAATTTATAGTATAGAATCCTTTTAAAATTATTTTTATAACAATAATCATTTTATTTTTAGGTGCAAATGAGTATTCCATATGCACATGATGAAATTTAAGGGAAAGTATAGAAATCACTTAAACTCATGTTTTTAGTGCTCATTTTCAAACACATAACATAAAATTTACCATTTTAACCATTTCTAAGTATTTAGAACCGTTTCTAAGTTCAGTAAGGTTAAGTACATTCATCTTGCAGACCTGACACTGTTTACCCTTTAAACTGATTTTCTCAATTTCTTCTCTGGCAACCACCGTTCTACTTTCTGTTCCTAAGTATCTGACTACTCTAGACCTGTGGTCCCCACTCCCAGGCTGTGGATAGGTACCAGTCTGTGGCCTCTTGGGAACCAGACTTCACAGCAGGAGGTGAGCAGTGGGCAAGTGAGTGAAGTTTGATCTGTATTCACAGCTACTCCCCATAGCTCACATCACCACCTGAGCTCCGACTCCCTTCCTCCCCTGTCCATGGAAAAATTGTCTTCCATGAGGCTTCCAAAAAGGTTGGGGACCCCCGCTCTAAATACCCCATATAAGTGGAATCAGGCAGCATTTGTCTTTTTGCGGCTGACTTCTTTTCAAACAGCATAATGTCCTCAAGTTTCATCCATGGTAGTGTATGTCAGTCCCTTATCACAATAGGATAACATCTTTTAAAAGTAGAATGCTTCTTATTATTTATTGCAGTTTTTTTTTTGTTTTTTTTTTTTGGTAAGGAATCATTACGATTAAAAGTTAGAACATAGACAAGTTACATTTTTGGAATAGATAAAGCAAGAATAAATAATAAAGCAATTCTTTCAGGGATATCTAAGTTTTTCTGAACAGATGTTATCACTGTTACTATTCAATGATAGGCCAAGGTCACAGATTCTGTTGCCTTGGACAAAGAAGGCACGTGTAATTATACACTGCTCACCCTATATTCTCACCTAGCGATGGTCGTTCACTCTTTCTTAGCCTTGGGAAGGATGTTTGTTCTGAAACTAAGTCAGCATGTATAATCAAAGCTAGTAAGCTGGGTTTCACTGTTTTTATGGCCAAGGGTTTCTGGTGGTGTTTTTTTTTTTTTTTCTATCTACATCTAAAAAACTAACCTACTGCTTTACCAGAGAAAAGATTCCATGAAAACTAGCATTACATGATTGATGCATGAGAGGTTCACAGGGGACTTCAGAGGTATTGCTATGCTAAGTCCTTAGTGCATGGGTGTTTATTTTATTGTTCTTTTAAATATATATACGCATGCACATTATAGACAGTTTATAGAAATGATAAATTTCACCATAAAAAATTAAATAGTTTTGTATTAAGTTCTGTTTAGAGTGAAGATTATAACTATAAATAATTTTCTGTAGCTTAGTCATTTACTACTTCAAATGATCTACTATTTGGTGATAGTAGATTATGGCCCAAATTCTATTTGATTTTCTTCGGTAGTATTATGACTTTTTAGCCATGCAGTAGAAGATGAGCTTGGATAAGAACCACAAAGTACTCAGGTATATGTCAGTAGAAAGAAGACAATTCATAAAATATAAATTTAAAAATCAAAATACATTTTAAAAAATTTCTTCCCTTGTTAAATCCTTTTTCTTTGAATTAAACATCTCTGTTGTCAAGTTTGAGATTTAGATGATTGATTAGACAATTCATGTCTGTGTTTTTGTGTTCTATAAGTTAAAGGTAATTATTTACACTTTAAGAAATAGCATTTATTAAGTTGGAAATTTAGTAAAACTTTAAATGGATTAGAAAATCCCCAGCTTACCTAGGAAAACTGAGGCTGGATTTTTTTTTTTCCACCAATAAGAGCAATCCAAAAACAATAAAGTTTTCTGAATACTATGATTTTTGTTCCTTCCTTTCATTTTATCTTTCCCACTCTTATACTTCTTAAGCTAGATGGATTCTTGAACACATTCTCACTGCTTTTAGCTTAGGACTGAAATTATTAAGAAATGGAAAGATCGTCTATAATCTTTGACAGTATGTCTAACGGTATACTGACGTCTCTGAGATTTATGTTGAGAGCCAAGCGAATCTCCACTGGCTCTGTTTGCCCTGTATGCTCAATGTGTCAGGTGGCACCTGTCTTCTAATGAAGTGACAGACCCTGCATCTCCAGAGGCTAGCATCATTTTCTGTGGCTTAAAATAATCCAAGAGAAATAGGTCTGAACACAGATGCCATCTGATACATTCCAACATGAGAATTTTTAGATACTTTCATTGTTCCCTTAAACCAGGGATTTGCCGGTACTGCAGATAGTTTTCTTCTGAAGTGGTACAATGGAAGAAAGAGGAATGTCAACTGATATTTTAGAACTTTTCCACTTTTTAAAGACTGTTTACAGTGTTTCCTAGTTGTTTAATTTCAGAGTAAGTTTAATTTATTTTACTTTCTTAATCAGTGATTATTTGGGGTCATTTAATTGAAGGTTTCTTTATTGCCAATCAAAAGGCCCTATTTAATGACTAAAATTTTAATAGACAAATTATAATTGATATTACTTTTATGAAGTTAGAATGTATTATATATCTCATGAAGTCATTTAAGGATTGAAATTATACTTTTTTTTTTTTTTTTTAGCAAAAAGTGGTGCATGAACCAAAATTCAGTCAGCTGACATCTTAAATGTAGTCCTGTGCCACGTACTGAGGTTCTGGTCAGCTATAAACAGTATATATGATGGAGGTCCCATAAGATTACAATACTGTATTTTTGCTTTACTTTTTCTATGCTTAGATACACACATACTTACTATTGTGTTATAGTTGTCTACAGTATTCACACAGTAAGATGCTGTACAAGTCTGCAGCCTAGGGGCAATAGGCTATTCCATATAGCCTAGGTGTATAGTGGGCTATACCATCCAGGTTTATGTAAACGTTTGTACAATGACAAAATTGCCTAAGGATACATTTCTCAGGCTGTATCCTTTTCATTAAGTGATGCATTACTTTACATAAATGTTTAAAAGAAACAAGACCATAATATTAATATTTTTGTTTTAGGGAGAATCTGTTCCTATCTGATAATTTACAGATGTAATTTTAAGAGAATTTGTCCTATTAGAGTTATACTGATAATTTCAAGTTAAAATGTATAATCATATCATCCATTTAAAGTTGGAATTTTGAGAAAAAATCTCGCTAAGTATATGTTCTCCACTAAAATATTCAAGATAACTTGAGGTTGATGGCATTTATAAAGTCAATGTATTTAGTTGTTTGAGAACTGCTTTAGAGCTTAGGAAGGTTTTCTATTCAGGCACGTATAACACTTAAAAAGAATTACCCATATCAACTGATAATAAACATCATTCAAAGTCACACTAGGATCAGTTTCCAAAGTGTGCCCCTGGGACCTTGAGGGCTCCCCAGGTCTTTACAGGGTCTCACATGGTCAAAACTATTTTCACAATGCTGCTAAGAGACTACTTGCCTTGTCACCGTCCCTCGCTCAGTGTGCAGTGGGCTTGCCCAGAGGATTCAGGAAGTGTGATACTGCAACAGACGATGCACAAGCAGAGAAGAGAATCCAGCTGTGGCCTATTAAGCCAGTCATGAAAGAGTTTTACAAAAATGTAAATCATGCCACTTTTTCACTACATGTTTTTTTTTTAAAAATATAGTACTTTTTTTAATAAAAAGATCTTATTTATGTTTAATTATGTTAATTTTGTTGTGGATTTATTATTTTTAATTCAAGTGAGTAAGTAAATATTTTTCATGAATTTCTAGTTGTAATTTCTAGTACGGTATATATTGATAAGTTTAATCTACATAAAAGAAAGCACTATAGGGATCTCATTAATTTGTAAAAGTGTCAAGGGACCCAGAGGGCTGAAACCTTGAGATCCATTACTGTAAATTGACTGTTGAAATGACCAGGTTGATAAGATGGTATAGGCCGAGTAAAAAGCCTAAGGGAGCCATGGTTTTAATCTGTAACTTTAATGAGTTGAAAATTAACTTTCAAGTCAAATGTAACCTCTATATTGTCTCTTCCATGCACCACAATTTCTCATAAGGCATCTAAAAATGTTACCATCACACAAGCCAGGCAGCACCCAACACTTGAGTACCCTGTCTACACTCCCTTTCCACCCTCTGTAGAAGAGTTCTGGATTCACATTCTCACCCACGTGACCTTGCTTCCCTCTTGCTGCAGAGGGCTCATTTAGGTGAAAAATATGTGATTTTTGAAAACTAAAGCAATGAAAAACGTTTCCATGTCAGAAGAGTATTAATGCAAGTTTATCTGTATTCTTTTCCTGGGGTAAATTACCTCATCACTCCATGCCTCTATCTCATCTGTACAAGGAGAATAACAGTAGTACCTGCCAAGATTGTTGTGAGAGATGAGTTAATACATTTAAGGTGCTTAGAATAATGCCTAACATATGGTAACCACATAAAAAAATGGTAAATTTTCTTTTTATGTTAAAAAAAAAAAAGAGTTGTCAAATTTCCTTTAACAAATGCAAAGGCATCTTGTTGGAACAACTGTTTCTTATTTTGGAAGCTGCCTGGATGGTTTTTTTTGCTTTTATGTCCCTGAGGAATAAAAAAGTACATATGAGACTAAAATTAGTGATAGGGTCAGTTTCTTCAGTAGTTTGCAATGTATGCAAATTAAAAAAAATCCTGACTCAGCTCTTTCCTTCTCATAGGAAATTATTTTTTTTATATTTAATTTATCTCACTGGAATGCCATTAAAATGGAAAGCTAAAACTAAAACAGGCTTAATTTAAATCAGCCATTCTATTATATGTGTATGTGTGTGTGTGTCACAAATTAATGTACTTGACCTCAAAAAGTATCCCAAGCCTAACATGCCTGAGATTTATTGGAAGTGTTTTTGCAATGCAAGTGGGCTGTAATGCTTCAGAAGTACAAGGCTTGCTTTATTGCTTTTACTGAATATTTAAAAATGTTTTATGTTATAGTCTGTGTTCTGCTTTCTGCAAAATAAGTATGCATTCTTTGGTTTCTGTTTAGAATTAGAGAAACTTTTCATTAGGCAACTATTTGTTGCTTCCTAGGAGTTTATATACTTTAAAATGAAGGTGTTTTTGCACTGGAAGAAATGCCCCAGTATTTATTAATAGCAAAGCTGTTTTCATAATTTATGAGGTTCTAAGTATCTTTATTTTCATAGGTTCCACTTTATATTATAATAAATATAATAAATTCCACTCATATCTAATGTTAAATATAATTTTTGTTATAGTACAATTTTAAAGTTTATGTCTAAATTTATTTTTAAGTCATTTAGCTATAAATGAATCAAATTCCTTTCTCACTTGCTGAGATTTCTGAACAAGTGTCATGATGGATGTAGGATATAGTCCAAGTATTCTGCCATCTGAGTCCTTGTCTGCTTATCGCATATGGCTGCCTTGTTGTTCAAAGGTTGCTTCGCTTTTGAAAATGTTTCCCACATACTTATTGTTTAAACGAACTTGGTTTTAATAAATTAGAGTTTCTAAAAAGAGCCATTCTGACAAAATTCTTGCTTGCAAAGATATTTCCTCTTAGATATTTCCATCTAGTTTGATTTTTGTATGTGTCCTAAAATAAGCACCATGAATGCTTTCACATACAAGGAAGTGCCGTAGTTGCCAAAACCAAGGAAGTTGCCAAAACCACGAAACAATAAACCTTGATAGTTCTGTGTTTTAGAACATTTCGTATCTTTGAGCACCACCTTGAAAATGAAGTAGAATGACAATGGTACTGCTAATCCTGCAGCACACACAGGAACATTAATGAAGGTCAACATTTCAGAATTCCATTACTTAATTCTGGGGAAAAAGTGGCAATATCGAGCAACGTTTTCAAATATAAAACTATTAGACATAACGTTTGCTCCAAGAAGTATTTTAACTTCACAAATAGATTGCACGTGTATATAGCAATTGAATCTGAAATCATTTTTTGTGCAGAACCCCATTTTTTTTCTTTATTTTCTGTTTGGAAAAGTTGCAGGATTCTTAAAATACTCTAAATTGAGACATACAGTTGATTTATTGTTTTTCAGCTTTATTGAGGCATAATTGATGTACTATACACTGTACATATTAAAGTGTGCAATTTGAAGTTTTGACATATGTGTATGCATGTGAGCAATGTCAGCAACAAAAGCAACATAATGAGGGCAATATGGCTAACTAGAGGCATCGCTTACAGGACCATCCCAGAGGGAAGGAAGTATTTCAGGTAAAGGAGAGGGGATAAAGGACACAGCTCAGGTGTAGGTCAGAGGAAGAAGTACCAGAGCCTGCTGGGTACCTCATGGAGGAAAATTGTGAAACAAAGAAGAAAGAGGAAAAAGGAAAAGAGGGTATCAGTGAGGATCTCAAACTGCTAAAATGACAGAAATGGAATTCAGAATATGGATGGCAAATAAGATGAATGCAATTGAAGAGAAAGTTGAAAACCAACAAATAGAAGTAAAAAAAAATATTTCAGGAAGTCAATAAAAAATGAAAAAGTCACTAGAGAGCTAGACAACATAAGAAAGGATATAACAGAACTTAAAGAAATGAAAGAGCCATTTATAGAATTTCATAACACGGAAGAAAGCTTTAAAAACTGGCTAAACCAAGGAAAAGAAACAATCTCAGAGCTTGAAGACAGGGCTCTCAAGATAACCTAGTCATTCAAAGATGCAGAGATGAATATAAAAAATTCTGAACAATGACTGATAGAGATATGGGACTACGTAAAGTGAACTAACATTTGAGTTATAGATATCCCTGAGAAGAAAGAGCTAAAAGCATAGAAAAGCTATTTGAGGAAATTATTGAGGAAAACTTCCATGGTATCCCCAGAAACTCAGACATACAGATAAAAAATGGACATTGAACACTGGTAAAATTCATAGCAAATAGCTCATCTCTAAGACACCTAGTAGTCAACCTGGTCAAAGTCAAAACAAAGGAGAAAATTATGCAAGCAGCATAACAAAAGCATCAAATAAACTATAAAGACTAACTGCAGACTTCTGAGCTAACACCTTACAAGCCAGAAGAGATTGGGGCTCCATCTTCAATCAACTTAAGCAGAACAACTGCCAGCCTAGAATTTCATACCCTGCAAAACTAAATTTTACAATTGATGGAGAAATTAAGTATTTTCCAGACAAGCAAACACTGAGGGAATTTGCCATGACTAGACTTGCCTACTAGAAATATTCAGAACAGCATTATTCACAAATCAGCATAACAGATACCCACCAGTGTAAAATCACCTAAAAAAAAAAAAAACCAGAAAACAAAAACCCAAACCCACAACTCTTATAAAACAACAAGAGGTAAAACAAAGCAATAAAGAAATAAGCAACAGGATGAACAAACCAGTGTCCCACCTGTCAATGCTATCAATTAACATTAACTGACAGATTGCTCCTCTCAAAAGATATAGGCTGACTGAAATGGATTAAAAAAACACCACCAAGGTATCTGCTGTCACCAGGAAACACATATAAACCACAAGGATGCACACAGATTCAAAGTGAAGGAATGGAAAAAAATATTCCATGCAAATGGAAATCAAAAGAAAGCAGGTGTAGCCATTCTCATATCAGATAAAATTGACTTTAAATCAACATTAGTAAAGAAAGACAAAGATGGTCATTATATAATGGTAAAGGGAGCAATTCAACAAGAAGACATAACAATCCTAAATATATATGCACCCAACACAGGAGCTCCCAGATACATAAAGCAAATTTTACTAGAGCTAAGCAAAGAAATATATATAGCACCATCGTAATTGCCAGGGACCTCAACACCCCACTATCAGAGCTTGACAAATCAATAAAGCAGAAAATAAGTAAAGAAATAATGGACTTAAACCAAACTCTAAATTAAATAGATCTAACAAACATTTACAGAATAGCTTTGGCTTTTTGTCTTTTTTATTGTTTTTAGCTCTAAACAAAGCATGGAATTATTTTTTCTAGAACTGTGAAATATGCCGTTGGTATTTTGATGGGGATTGTATTGAATCTATAATCTATAAATCACTTTGAGTAGTATGGACATTTTAGCAATGTTGATTCTCTCGATCCATGAGCAGGATCTGTTTTGCCATTTGTTTGTGTCACCTGTAATTCCTTTCTTCAGTGTTTTGTAGTTCTCCTTGTAGAGATCAACTCCTTGGTTAAATCCTAGGTATTTATTTTCTTTGTAGCTATTGTGAATGGTATTGAGTCTTTGACTCTCAGCTTGCCTGTTATTGGTATATAGAAACGCTGCTGATTTGTGTACATTGATTTTATATCCTGAGATGTTGCTGAATTTATTTATCAATTCTAACAGTCTCTTGGGGGAATTGTTGGATTTTTCTAGATACAAGATCATATCATCAGTGAAAAGTGATAGTTTGACCTCCTCTTTCTCAATTTTGATACCCTTTATGTCTTACTCTTGCCTGATTGCCCTGGCTAGGACTTCCAGCACTATCTTGAGTAGAAGTGGTCACAGTGGCACCCTTGTCCTGCTCCAGTTCTTAGTGGGGATGCTTTCAACTTTTCCCCATTGAGTATGATGTTGGCTGTGGGTTTGTCATATATATATGATACTGAGATATATTCCTTATATTGAGATGATCATAACTATAATTTCTTTTTAATGACATACTACTTTCCCATTTCTCACATCATGGTTTTGAATTCTCTCTAATGCTCTTCCTAATCTGTGATATATTTATAAAACATTATAGCTTTATGTAGTTACAATAATTGCTGAAAGTAAATAGCACTTTTATTTACAAGGCATTGTTCTAAGCCAGTGCATACATTGAACAATTTGGTCCTCACAGCAGCTTGTGTGCATTGTGATCCCATTTAAAAATGAGAAAACTTAGAAAGGAAAAGCACTTGCACAAGGTTGTGAGTAAGTGGAAAAGCTAGGGTTCACACCAAGGCTGTCTGACTCTAGTATGCACATTCTCTGTGCCTCTGTTAAAGGATCAAATTTTTTTAAAACCTAAATAGTAATGACTTTTTTAACAGCAGATTATAAACCATGCCTTAATTTTTCCCTCCAATGAAGCTTTATACAAATCAAATAAATAAATTTGAATTTAGCTTTATTTCCCTTTCCAAGCAATGGCATTGACAAAATGAATCTAACAGGATGAAAGAAGATAAATTTAAGCTTCTGGAAAAACCTAAAAATTATAAACTGATTTCTCATCCATATAAACATTAAATGTGATACACTCTGATGTGCCCATTTTCATAACGTGACTTTCAAAGGCAGAGTATTATATGAATAGACACTCCATTAAACACTGGCCAAATCTAAGGTTTGCAAGTGACATGGTTTTGTGCATCTAAGAGAAAATTTAATTTGAGTCCTTTTTTCTCTGCGCAATGGAATTATTGCATGATGCTGTTAGAGCTGTGGGCTCTACAATATGGCAAATTTAGACAAATCTACTGGAAACTTACCATCAATGGGTTTTAATTAAGATTGTGTGTGATGGTGTGTGTGATGTGTGTGATGGTGATAAAAAATGAAGTGAAGAAAAAATTTTAATAGATTTTAATAATTCCAAGTATAATCTATAAGATTCTAATTTGTGTAAATGAATTTATAAACATAGACTTATTGACAAAATGACTTAACTACAGACAGGGTCACAGGGCTGGGGTGCTCAGGTTGCTCTGTGGCTCTGTAATCTGACTGTCTTCTCCCTCTGCTTAAAAAGACAGGGTTGGAAACACCATGTCTTATTTTGATCTCGTTGTTTCATTATGTCAAAGGGAAAAACACAATTTCTACTACTCTAAGATTCTTGGAAGGAAGACTCTTAATGACATTTGCCAATTTTTTTAATAATACATTTCATTTATTCTAAGTTGCATATATTTTTACTTTTTTAAAATTTCAGAATATTATGGGGTACAAACATTTTGGTTACACAATATCCAGGTTGTTACAAAAGATATTAGTTCACCATTTTTTTTTATGGCTGAGTAGTACTCTGTGGTGTATATATACCACATTTTATTAAACCACTCGTGTGTTCATGGGCACTTGGGTTGTTTCCACATCTTTGCAATTGTGAATTTTGCTGCAATAAACATTCTAGTGCAAGTATCTTTTTTATAAAATGTCTTTTTTTCCAATGGGTAAATACCTTGTAGTGGGGTTGCTGAATCAAATGGTAGCTCTACTTTTAGTTCTCTGAAGTATCTCCATACTACTTTCCATAGAGGTTGTACAAGTTTGCAGCCCCACCAGCAGTGTATAAGTATTCCTTTCTCTCCACAGACATGTACCCAATTTTTAATTTGTATTTTTGTTTTTGTTTTTTTTGGAGACAGGGTCTTGCTCTGTTGCCCGGGCTAGAGTGCCGTGGCGTCAGCCTAGCTCACAGCAACCTCAAACGCCGGGGTTTAAGCAATCCTTCTGCCTCAGCCTCCCGAGTAGCTGGGACTACAGGCGTGTGCCACCATGACCGGCTAATTTTTTCTATATATTTTTAGTTGTCCAGCTAATTTCTTTCATATTTTAGTAGAGACGGTGTCTCACTCTTTCTCAGGCTGGTTTTGAACTCCTGAGCTCAAGCAATCCTTCTGCCTCAGGCTCCCAGAGTGCTAGGATTACAGGCGTGAGCCAGTAACCGTGCCCAGCCTTTAATTTGTATTTTAATTGGTATGTCAGAAGACACAATATCACATAACATTAACCAGCATTTGCTTAGTTTTAGTAGGTAATTTTATTAATTTGTACATGGCTTTAGTGCCCGCTTTTGTTTATTGAATTGTCACTTTTATAAACCAAGGATTTCAAGACTTTTTGAGTTTTGGAAGGCCCTCTTTATGATTTAAAACTTTTCCTTAAATCAGAAAATATCTTTTTCTCTGTTCTGTAAATTGTGTGCTCTCCTCTTCAGACAGATAAGAAAAAGCAATCATACCCACAGATAAACAGACACCGGCCTGTTCCTCACTGCTTGCCAACCTCACTCTTCACTAAGCACTGAGAAATGTCGACTTGGACAGGGTGGCGTTCCAGCACTCCCAGCAGCAGTGAGTTTCTAGTTTTGTTCTTCTCCAGGATTTCTTTTCCGATTCTCTACAGGCATGCCCCTAAAAGGATGACCATCATGCCCTAGTTCTCAGAGGAGCAACTGTGTGTGTGCTTGTAGAGTGAGGTGGGACCAACTCACCGGCAGCTGGGCAGAAGAGCGCAGTGGTCAGGAGCTCCGGCAGTCTAGCCACACGACCCAGGTTCAGCTGTGACAGTGCTGCTTGCTAACTGGGCCATCTTGAGGAAGCTCCTTAACTTTTCCAGACCTTAGTTCCCCCTTCTTGATTACAGGGAAGATAATAAACTCCCCTCGCCATACACAGAATTACCAGGAGGATTTCATGGGGTAATTCATGAACACTGCCTGGATTAAGTAAGCACCAGAGATCTATGCTATTTTTCTTTCTTGGACATAAACTCAAGATTAGGAGAACGGTGCTGAAAACTCTATCACAATATAGGCAGATATGATTCGGGATGTCTTTTCATCATTTTCCATGTGGCTCTCCAGCACTCCTAGGACCTAAACAGGGAGCAGAAAGGAGAAGCCCAAAGTTTTGCTCTGCCAAGGACAGACTGTGTGCAGGATGTGCACAAGCAAAGACCAAACGTTCAATCACCCTTAAGGCTGTTTCTGCCTTGTGCGAGATTACCTCTCACAAATGACTAGTAACTTAGAGCAGAACAAGTAATTTCAGAGCAAGAAATTATGTAATTTTTGTAAAAAAGAGAATTAAGACAATGTCACATCTCTATGCATATTTAAATATAGGGTTTGTAGTTATAGAAAAACAATGATCACATAGCATATGTATTTGAAATGTCTCTCAATCTCAAATACCACATAAAAAAGAAGATTCATAGCCATCCCCCTCTAGCACACACAAAAAGTAGAAGCCTAAGGGGTACAGGCTCAAATGGAGTAATGTTAGATGATGAAAGTAGTAAGATTCAGGGGAATGAAAGCAAAGGAGCTGTAAGCTAAATACTTTGAGAGAAGAAAAACAAATATCTGCCACTGAGTATGTGTGTATCTGTGTGCCTGTCTTGTCTCTCCCCCCACAGTGTCTTTCTGCTCCTGTGTGGTTTTTACTGTCTCATTCTGCCTCACTCTGTTTCTCTTTTCCTGTATCTTAGTATCTCTGTCCTTTTCTCTCACACTTGTGCACATGACTCCCCTCATTAATCAGAAACGTAAAGTGTTGACAACAATAGTGGAGAAGGATACAGCTGCACATTTAAGAAAAAAAGAAAAGAGCAGGATCGTTCATATATCCTTGTGTCCAACCTGTGCTCTCTAAAAGGCCAAGTTTTGTGACTTAGAGTGATTAGTCAGATTTATCAAGAAGTCAATCTATCAGAGAGTCTGACTTGTGTGAAAATGCAGAACCCGGGGAAACGGCTGCTTATTTTGAAAATATTCATAATCATATTGATCCCTTAGGACTAAACACATTGGAACATCAGTTGGATAACATTATGAGGATGGTTAACCTAAAGACACAAAAGAACAATGTTACATAAACTATGAAATTTTAAATGAAAATTCAAGTTTAAAGATTCATTACATTATGTGTGTGATGTGGGACAGTGACTGTCAGGTTATGCTGGAGGACATGGAAATACTTGTTAGAATTTCTATGCTTATTTACAAAATAAGTTTATACTGAGCCCTGAAGAAAGAAACCCTGGAGTTAAATTCCTGTGTCCTTTCTTTCCTTGTACCTCCGATTCCCAATGATTCATGCCTCCTTTTAGATAGTAAAAACCTAGCTTTTACCTTATCCAACAAAAGATGTTTTTCTCTCAGGATAGCTGTTATCATATATGGTTAAATAACAACAGTGTGGGTTTTTTTCTTTCTGTTTTTCGTTTGTTTGTTTCCAGAGACAGAGTCTCACTCCATTGCCCAGGCTGGAGTGCAGTGGCACAGACATAGCTCACTGCAGCCTCAAACTCTTGGGCTCAAGCGATCCTCCTGCTTCAGCCTCCCTTGTAGCTGGGACTATAGGCACATGCCACCACATCTAGCTAATTTAATTTTTAATATTTTTTGTAGGGATGAGGTCTAGCTGTGTTGCCTTGGCTGGTCTCGAACTCTTTGCCTCAAGAGATCCTTCCACGTTGGCTCCCCAAAGTGCTGGGATTACAGGAGTGAGCCACTGCACCTGGCCAATAGTGTGTTTTAATTCATACAAAGGTGGAAATGATTTTTTAAGTTGCAGATATACTTACATTTAGAGTATTTTTAAATCCCAAGATGAGTGTCTAATTGCCCAAAATTCAGGAAATATCTTTCTAAGTAATGACTATTTCAGATACAGTCGGATTAATGGAATTTTAAAGAGGAAAATGAAATACAAAGGTATTAAACTCAGATAAAATGCATGGAGCCTTTCAAATAAGCCAGGCATGGAGCTTACAGCTAGGACAGATACCCTGAAGAAAAAAAGACATGTGAGGTGAGGCTCTGAAGGGGCCTGCTATTGCTGCCACACTATGGACACTTTCTCATTAAATAATAATAGTAACATTCGGTTACTGAACACTTTTTATGTGTCCAACATTTGCTATACACTTCACGCATGCTATTTTATTTCACACTTT
>CAUYPO010103341.1:0-28094 GCA_963574435.1 Cheirogaleus major | reverse complement strand
GGCATGGTGGCGCATGCCTGTAGTCCCAGCTACTTGGGAGGCTGAGGCAGGAGGATTGCTTGAGCCCAGGAGCTTGAGGTTGCTGTGAGCTAGGCTGATGCCACGGCACTCACCCTAGCCTGGGCAACAAAGTAAGACTCTATCTCAAAAAAAAAAAAAAATATATATATATATATGTGTGTGTCACCTAGAGTTTCCATTAAACTTTCTAACCTGTGACCTTATGTTATAGATACACATTATTATCAAGACTAGCATGCCTGTCTTAGCTTGCATTGCTATAAAGGAATACCCAAGGCTGGGTGATTTATAAAGAAAAGAGGTTTATTCGGCTCGCAGTTCCACAGGCTGTAAACCAAGGGAAAATAATACCCTGAAAAAAATGCAACAGAGTAATTCTGCTATTATTAATATTTATTGTTCTATTTACTTTTACAAATAGTGCATATACCTAGGTAATATTCACAATGCTACAAAAATGGGAGATTACATGTGATCTCAGTTGATAATATGCATAAAATATTGATTAATTGAAGCATAAGATCGTTGAGAAATGTTTATAAGTATTATACACTACGTTTGCAGATGTTGCCAAGTCGAAGATGAACATCCACAATGGTACACTCATCATAAATTCTGTTTAATGTGTAAAATGAGAGAGAGAAATAGCCCAGTATATAGCCAATAAAATCTGACTAATCACCTTCCCAAGATTCTTCTATGCTTGAGTCAGTTTTATAGGAGTCTTGTTATACGCACGCTTACATTCCTTGCTGGGGTACATCTTCTCAAGGAACTAAAAACAAATGAGAGAATCTTCATGAGAGCAGCAAACAAAGATTGTGCAATATAGTCCTCCCTACGGCCACTATCATACCCAAAGTCCAGTTTCACACTCTGACACGTATCCTCACACTACACAAAGTCACACGTTGGTCATCTGACCATGACAGGTGTGGGTCTTTGGAGGGCAGTTGTACAGGATCAGAAATTCTCAGGTCGAATTCACACTTGCTCTGTGCCCAGCCTTGCTGTTAAAGGAGGCAGAGGAAGTGAAGCTGTGGGTAATAAGTAGAAATCCGGCAGCAGATACTGGAATGTGTGTATAAGTAAGTGCACATGCTCATGCAGCGTGCATGAGTGTTTACATACACAGCATACGCAAACATTATGGGAGTAACAAAGAAAATGAATGGTCACATATAAATTTAAGTAAGTACTGTCAGTATATGTACACTCTGTGTGTGTGTGTGTGCAGGTATCTCCTTTGCCAAAGAAAGTGCAAGACGCCACTTCCTCTCTCTGAGCCTCTGTCTGGGGAAGAGCGTGCCCTGTCGTCCAGGGTCCTGAGTCATGGTGTGAGCCTGTAAGAGACGCGTTCGGACTTTGTCAGGGTGCTGACCCTTCCCATCAGCAACCGTGGGCTGTGAAGCCATCGTCGGGGCTTTCTGAAATGACCCTTTTACTCACGCTTGGCATCCTGTAGCCCCTGCTTAGAATGAAATCCTTAAAGGCAGCTGCTCCATGAAGGTCTGCAAGGAACTCCTCCTAAAAGAGTGTCCACATGGAAAGCACCGGTCAGCCAAGCTTAGTTCACATCTGTCCTGATGAAAAACACTTAGCTATGTACAAAGTGTCTCATTTTAAACCAACTCCTTCTCGTTGCTGGATAGGTATGTGGATAACGTTCATAGGTTGATGAATATGAAGGTTTTCAAAGACGTTCAACTTTCTTTCCCTTTTCCTTGCCCTTGTATTAAAGATTAGCAACCATTTTATTGTAGCAATTAGACAATGTCAACCTAGGACGTCTGGAATCTTAACTCCAAATGGCATGATGATCAAAACAGACAAGGTGAGCCCCAACACCCTCTCAGTATTCATACATCCTTTTTGTTTTTCTTTACATTTATTTGAATTTAAAAATGGGTTATATAAGTTCACATAATTGCAATTCAGTATGTTAAGACCATTTCACCTCCTAACCCAAAGCAATCAAGAATAGTCACAGCTCATGAGTCCCCAGCTAGACAGCCATGTCGTCGTAGCTACATGCCCGTGTCTTGTGTGCTGGGTGCCAGAGCTCAGCAGCACCACCTGAAGTGCATGGGGAAAACACTGCTCAGGTATTAAAAAGGTGTAGAACAATTACATTGTTTTGAATCCTTCCTGCGTCTGAAACACCCCATAAACAGTCTTTTACTGTAAGAGTTATACAGCTACATCTCCCATAATTTAAATGATACTACATTCTCCTTAGCTGACTACAGTAGCCATTTTGGCAAATATCTTTACTAGCATTTGCCATCAAAATGAAATGTTTTGCAAAATTCTTTCAGCCTTTAGGAATTAGTGGTTAAGAACATATTTTTTTAAAGAACTTCTAGATACCGTGAAACAAAAGTTTGTGACTATTTTAGTTTTTGAATATTTAATTCATTGAGAAAATGTTGCTAGTTTTAAAAAGTGCAACTAGAATAGTTTTATGTTATGTATTAAAGTCATATAAACTTAGATAGGCAGCTCCAAAAACCATGCCAAGAAATTCTGCTAAACATTATTTACATGATTTTGAGGCTTATATAAGGATGTTGTGCTTGTAAATCTGTCATACCTCACACCTAAAATAAGAATTTATACCCAATACGGGAAAAGGTAAAAGTGACTGTCTTTCCTGTCTTAGCTGTCTAATCTGGAGGAGGCGACTGATGAGTGATTACTGATAAATGATAAGCCAAATTTGTATAGTATTGTACTTTTTCAGTGTGTTTTCATATCTGCTATCTGGGAGAAGTTTTGGGTCTGTTGAAAAAGAGAAGAGGTTCACAAATATTCTCATTAGAGTCCTGCGGAAGTGTTGTGTCAATACTTCCAAATTTCCAAGACTACAATGAGTATTAGATAGTTTACACAAGAGATGGGCAGGCACAGAGCTTATCTGCAGTACAATTAGAGCACATCCTGTGCGTGTTTGTTCCTTTGCAACATCAAACAGTACTTAACCTTTGTCCCTTTCCTTTCAGACAGATCCTGCAACTCAAATGAATTGCATAAAAGAAATTTCCCGATTGCAATTTTGAGGGGTTTTTTTTGTTTTTGTTTTTGTTTTTTGAGACAGAGTCTCACTGTGTTGCCCGGACTAGAGTGCTGTGGTGTCAGCCTAGCTCACAGCAACCTCAAACTCCTGGGCTCAAGTGATCCTCCTGCCTCAGCCTCCCAAGTAGCTGGGACTACAGACATGCGCCACCATGCCCAGCTAATCTTTTCTATATATTTTTAGTTGTCCAGCTAATTTCTTTAATTTTCTAATAAAAATATGTAGTAGAGATGGGGGTCTCCTCACTCTTGCTCAGGCTGGTTTCAAACTCCTGAGCTCAAACGATCCACCCGCCTCGGCCTCCCAGAGTGCTAGGATCACAGGCGTGAGCCACCATGCCGGGCCAATTTTGAGTTCTTTGACATTCATTTATTGCTGATAGGAAACAAGCTTCGCATTTAGTTACACAAAGAGAACCCATGACATCACATCCATTCTGAGCACTAAGGTGGTTCTAGCAGGTCACGCCACCCTTTGAACAATTATCCACGGAAGCAATTGTTCCGAGAATGGTAAGACAACCATGAATGGCTGTCCCATCTCTAGAGACATTGTCCCTACTAAGAAGCCAGGAGATTTCAAGTCTTTCTTATGACGCATCTTCATGTTATAAGACTTGACTTCCTCATTGCTGAATTCAGTATGCAAGTTGCAGGGCTTTCGAGAGCCTCTGTATCATACCAGAGTTTCTGGCTTTAGTATGGGGGACAGATGTACTGTGATGAGATCTCAGCATATGCATCACACATACCTGTTCCTGTAGTCCCTTTTTAAAATTCTCATCTTGAGCTTTATGCGAGATCTTAGGGTCAACTAGGGGTTCATCTGCTCTTTGCTTTCTCCACAACTTGGTGTCCAGATACCATGCTCCGTACTTCATCTTCACCCTCTTCGGTTTATAAGGATTCTACAGAAAGTACAATTCCCAATGTCGTCAGGTTTTTTTGGTTTGTCATTTTCATAAACCTAAAGTTTAACTTACGAAAGCAGTATCCTTGCTTTGAATTTATGGTTGGTCTTTGCTGAAGTATTTTATGAATTTTCAGCACCCTTGATTTTACAAAGGGAACATGCAAGGTTCATGATTGTAAAGATGATGTAGTGGATAGTAACATGGCCTTTGAACTTTGACAAACCTCGGTTCAAGTCCAGCTTTCCCCCCGCTCAGTAGTTCTAAGTCCATGAGCAAGTTTCTCAAATTCCTCGTCTGTAAAATGGAGATAACAATAGTGCCCACCCCCGTAGGGTTGTTGCGAAGATTAAAGGAGAAAATGTATGTCAAGCAGCTAGAAATCATGCAAAAATCACAGATTTCCCACAAGGGTAATGACCTTGAACAATACTCAGTCGACCAAAATAATAAGTTATTAGACTTACTATGAGCTCAGCTCTGTGCTCAGCCTTCCAAGTGCTACACTATTTTTGATCAAACTGCTACCTAACACCAACCTCTTGCCTCTTTTATTTTATTTTTATTTTTATTGTTTTTTGAGACAGAGTCTCACTCTGTGACCCACAGCTAGAATGCTGTGTCGTCAGCCTAGCTCACAGCAACCTCAAACTCCTGGGCTCAAGCGATCCTCCTGCCTCAGCCTCCCGAGTAGCTGGGACTACAGGCATGAGCCACCATGCCCGGCTAATTATATGTATATATATATATATATACACACACACACACATACATATATATGTATTTTTTTTTTTAGTTGTCCAGCTACTTTCTTTCTGTTTTTTTAGTAGAGATGGGGTCTTGCTCTTGCTCAAATGATCCACCTGCCTCGGCCTCCCAGAGTGCTAGGATTGCAGGCGTGAGCCACCATGCCTGGCCTAGACTCTTTAATTGGAAGAGAGAAAGAGCAGGAAGAACGGATCCCATCCCCTTCTTTCCCCCATTCCTCAGTAGTGCACAGAGGATATAAAAAGAGCCTCTGGCTGGCTCATAGCCTGGGGCTGTGAATGCAGCACGCTCTCTCATAACAAAAGGGGTCCAGCTCTTGGAGAGGCAAAGGAACATGAAACTACAGAGGTTCTGTCCTCCTGTCCTCTCCCCGCATTTAAACCATGTAGGGCAATGAGTGAGGCACTCTAGAGTCGAGCCAGATATGCCTGTCTAAAACAGAGCAGCGAGGAGGGAAGTCCCTTCTAGAGCAGGACTCGGCACTGCAGTCCCTCCTTCCAAGCGTGCTGCCCTCCTCCCCGTGTCTAGAGCACACCCGTCGCGCCGCGCCTCTGGCCTTCGCGCTCGCTGCTCCCTCGCTGTGATGCTCTTCCGCAAGACACCCATGCGGCTCACCTCTTTGCCCATTTCATCTCGCCTTTTCATAGGCACCTTTCCTGACCATCCAATTTAAAAACTGTAACCCCCTCACAACACTCCTCGCCTTCTTTCTTTCCTCGTTTTTCTTAACAGCACTTACTACCATTCAATATGCTATGTTTTCTGTTTGTCTGTCTCTCTTCTCACCCTCTAAAACATAAGCTTAAGGGATTGTTCCCAGCTACATACCCCTGGCATCTAGAGCGATACTCAGGACACTGCAGGTGCTTAATAAATATTTGGTGAACTAAAGTTAGGTTTCCTAACTTCGGCACTATTGGCACTTGGTGCTGGATGACTCTTTGCGGGAAGCAGCATTCTCGCACCGCACATGTTTGTCAGTGCTCCTGGCCTCTACCCACTCAGTGCCAGTTGCATCCCCCAAGCCGTGACAGCCAAATTATTGTCCCTCCAGACATTGCCCAATGTCCCTGGGCTGGGCAAAATCATCCTCAGATGAGAACCACTGAATTAGAGAAAGGAGGGGAGGAAAGAGGAGGGAAGGGGGCAGAGGGAGAGAGGGAATCTCCATGACTGCCACACTAAAGAACTTGAGTTCCGGAATGTGCTACATTGTTGGGTGACTGGTGATTGTTCAAGACTCAGCACAAACCCAACTTCGTCTGTGAATCCTTCACTGAGCAAGCCTTTACCCCATGCTTGGGGGAACTGATTACTTCTGCCTGTGTCCTGTCCACACCGTGACATCATTTTGTTACAGTTAATCATTTACCTGCCAGCCCCACTAGACTGTCATCTCCGTAAGTGCAGGGAGCTGCCCCCCATTCTTGCTCACTTGTTCCCAGCACTTTGGGACACACAGGAGCAGATGCTCAGGAGTGTCTGTTGAATAAATGCACAAGCAAACGGTTGACTTAATATACCATGCAGAGAGACGTGCTAAAATAGAGGCACAGACTGCTGTGAAAGAGGAGAAGAACCAATTAATACCAGCCAAGGACCTGGAAAAACTCCGTGGAAAAATTGGCACATGCCCTGTGTCTAAAGGACGTAGGGAGGAGAAGATTGTGAGTAAACTCCTGGTGGGAAAGCTCAGGGTTTTAAAGAAGAACCCCAGAGACCCGAGTGGAGCAGGCCTGAGAGTGTGTGAAGTAAGAAAACAAAGACAGGGACTTCCACTTCAAGAATAAGGAGCACTTTCACCCTCCCACGTGCAACAACCAAAAAGCAGGAAAATATACAGAACTAGCAGTTTGCAAGACACTGGGCCCCAAGTAACGAAGAGCAGTGGTCCCTGAGAGACGAGCCTTGAGCAAGAGAAGCCCCACAACGGCCCAGCTCACGCCCTGAGAGTTTGCAGGCCGGGTGCTAGGAGCAGACTCGGAATGGAGGAGACAGAACTGAGAGTCAGGGAGACCAAGGCAGCTAAAGTTGGCAGCGCAGAGTAACAGAAAGAAGGACGTATACAGAGGGAAAGCGGCAGAGGATTGCAGAGGGTCCTCTGCTGTGCAACAGAAAAGATGAGAGGGGAGAGTGCCCAGCGCTCACACGGGGCAGGGAACTGTGCCTGGGAAACCTAAAGGTCCCTATGAGACTGGGTAGGATACACAGAAGGGTCTTGCCTGAATAGTAGGGAATAATTAGCCCTAGACGGAACACTTTAGTCTCTCCCCACAAATCTTAAATGCAAGACCCAAAAGGATCAAACTTTTCCAAGTAACTTGATTGCATCCCACAACAAAGTTCAAGAATATTTACAGTCACACAAAAATACTCAACAGCCAGTAAGGTAAAATTCACAATGTCTAGCATCCACCAAAAATTACCAAGAAATGTGGGAAAACATGACTCATAATGACAAGATAAATTGATTAATGGAAACTGACACGGAACTGATACAGATGTTAGAATTAGCAGAGAATGACATTAAAGTAATTATTATAACTGTATTCTATATGTTCAAAAGATTAAGTAGAGGCAGGATGTCGTGGCTCCTGCCTGTAATCCTAGTATTTGGGAGGCCAAGGTGGGAGGATTGCTTGAGGCCAGGAGTTAGAGACCAGCCTGGGTAACATAGGGAGACCTCATCTGTACAAAAAATAAAAAATTTAGCTAGATGTGGTGGTGTGCACCTGTAGTCCCAGCTACTTGGAAGGTTGAAGCAGGAGGATCGCTTGAGCCCAGGAGTTTGAGGTTGCTGTGAGCGAGGCTGATGCCACGGCACTCTAGCCCAGGCAACAGAGCAAGACTCTGTCTCAAAAAAGAAAAAAAAAAGAGAGAGAGAGATTAAGTAAAGACATGGAAGATATATATTTATAAAAAGACCCAAGTCAAACTTCCACAGGTAAAAATTATAATATATGAGATAAAAAAATATATACTGGGTGGGATTAACAGCAGATAACACATTGCAGGGGGAAAAATTAGAGAATGTAAAGACACAGCCATAGAAACACAGAAAAAAAAAGAGAATTTAAAAACTGAACAGAGCCGTGAGACAACTTCAAGCATCCTAATTACATGTAATTAGAATCCTGGGAGGGTGTTGAAAGACAAAAGAAAATTTAAAGAAATAATGGTAAAAATTTTTCCAATTCTTTTTTTTTTTTTTTGACAGGGTCTTGCTGTGTTGCCCGGGCTAGAGGCTAGAGCACAACGGCATCATCATAGCTAGCTGCAAACTCAGACTCCTGGGCTCAAGACGTCCTCCTGCCTCAGCCTCCTGTGTGGGTGGGACTAGGGTGTGCACCGCCAGGCTGGGCTAGAGACGCCGCTCCCTTGTCGTCTTGGTTGTGTTGATTCTGATGAGAAATCTACAGCAGCCTATCTTTGCTTTTCTGAATGTGCTTTTTCCCTTGGATGCTTTTAAGATTTTCTCTTTGTCACTGTTTTGCACTTTTATTATTATACACTTTGGTGTATCTTCTTCCAGTGTGGATCACCAGCAGACACACACTGGAAGAAATGTTCAAAGAAGTCCTCCAGGCAGAAGAAAAACAATACTAAGTGGAAATAATATATTTTGAACTTTTGCACAGTGGCCCTCCATGTGCCAGTCGAAAGTTCAGTTTTGGCAATAACCACCCTGGGTTTACAGAGCAGTGTTTGCACAAGGTATTTGTAAGTACAGAGACTTGTGCAATTTTATTCAGCCCAGATTCAGGACAAGCAGCGGTTCAGGCCTCAGCTGACATGATCAGCCTGTCCAGCACCATTTCGCATTTTATCTTTTAGAAAGATGAGAGGAAAATGGAAAAATTAAAGATCTGATATTAGTGCAGTGTTTTCATTAGTGCAGTGTTTTCATAAACTCTATGCAACGGGGTCAAGGATAGAAACATCATGCATGTCAAAATAGGTTGGTCCATTGTGTTCAGTTGTAAAGGACAAAATTAAGATGTTCAAAATACTGGAAATATAATATCAAAGATTATAGGTAAGGCTGGGCGCAGTGGCTCACGCCTGTAATCCTAGCAGTATGGGAGGCTGAGGCGGGAGGATTGCTTGAGGTTAGGAGTTCGAAACCAGCCTGAGCAAGAGCGAGACCCCATCTCTACTAAAAGTAGAAAGAAATTAATTGGCCAACTAAAAATACATAGAAAAAATGAGCCGGGCATGGTGGCACATGCCTGTAGTCCCAGCTACTCGGGAGGCTGAGGCAGGAGGATCGCTTGAGCCCAGGAGTGTGAGGTTGCTGTGAGCTAGGCTGACGCCACGGCACTCTAGCCCGGGCAACAGAGTGAGACTTTGTCTCAAAAAAAAAAAAAAAAAAAGAAAGAAAGACAGATTATGCATAAAAGGCAGAGGATAGTTAGAGATAACACACTGTTTTTCACTTTCAGGGAAAGGAAATCCTGCAGTCCGTCGTTGACTTACAGGATGGCACTTGTCTGTGTATAATCGACATATTATGTAGAAAAGTTGAAAAGTGCTCTGGGGCCGCAGCGCTCCCCTCAAACACACAGCGTGTGATTTCTCCTTTCTGTCACCCTGTTCTTCCGCCTTCACAGCAACTCGGCGCTGCGGAAACGGAGCGATTTGGTAATAACTAGGCAAGCACGCGGTCAGCAATGATGGCTCGTGGTCAGTAAGACTCCGGTAAAAAATTCAAGAATTCTTTGGACATAAAATCAACAGCATTGGGTCTGGAGCTGCGCGCTGAGCCGAGGGCTTTGGCTCCTGGGGCGGGGGTGGCCGCCCGGCTCTGGGACTGCGTCCGAGGAACCAGGCTGGGCTCAGGCTACACTCTGAGGTGGACGCCGACTGGCTGGAGGACACAGCTGGCGCTGCAGCCTATTCTTTGGTCTCCCGCGCGCGCACGCTGAGGAAGGGTCCCGCGCATGCGCCCAGCCCGCCCCGCGCATGCGCCCAGCCCGTCGCGCGCGTTTTCCCGCGCCAGCCGGCAGTGCTGTCTGCTTTTGGAGCTTTTTCCTCAGAGCAGCACGCGAAACCTGCGTGGCACCCGCGGAGAGGCTGATGGAGAAGGGCCCTGGGATGAGAGGCCTTGCACCTCTGCTTTGCACGTGTAAGAGGACTGCCCAGAGTTCCTTTGAAGCTTGTTTAGGGCCCCTGTGTGACTCAAGGCGTGCCTCTTGGCATACCTGTGTGAGAATCCGTGTGGTGGGACGGTAAGTATTTTATTAAGCACCTTCACTGTGGCGACTGGTACTGCTGAGGGACACACAGGAATGTTTTAAGTTATGACAGGGCTTTGAGCCCGGAATGCAACTTGAGAGGCAAGATGCCGTGCGTTTCTGAGAGATGAAGACGACGCTGCGAACAGCGGGTTAGTGGCAAGCAGAGATGTCAGCGGAGAGGGCTGGGCGTGCGGCGTGGGTGGGCAGGATTTTGTGAGCCAGGATTTGCGAGTTCAATACTTGCAAAAAGAGTTTTTTATGTGGTTTGGAAAAAAGCACTTGACTTTTTAAACTCCCTCTGGTGAGAGTTACTTTTCTTAAAGGATGCTTATTTTACGCTATTGGTTTTCAACTGATAATATGGTGTGATCTTAAATTATTTGTTAAAGTAATTAAACCTTTATTTTAAACTATTTATTTAATAAAAATAATTAGTTTCCCCCGCCTTTTTTTTCCCCCACAGAGATATTTTATGGTTACGGGTCTCATGACTTGAGTCCCAGCCCTGACATAGCCATGTCCTAGCTGTGTGACCTTGGGCTAATCATTTAATCTCGTTACACCTGTTTACCCAATTATAAAATGAAATTAATGATAGTACCTGTCTTATATAGGGTTGTTCTGAAGATTAAGTAAAATAATGAATATAAAACGGCACAATCCTTGCTATAACAATAAATGGTGAGTTGTATTGACTCTTACATAGGCTCACTGATTTAGGAATAAAAGCAGTAGAATGCAAGCCTCTTTGGAAGCAAAGCTGTACTAATGCAATGCACTCAATCCTGCTTTTAAAAACTTTTTTACAGGATGTACAACAACAATAACCACAACAAATTAACAGCATTCACAGTCATTAACTGCAGCATTTTACTCTTGAAATTATAACCAATCAGGTATATTTCCACTCACTGTTAGAATTTCAACATATAAAACATATAAAAAGATTATCTCTGAAAATGCCTACTCACATATTAAAAATAACTCTGAATGGCATGCCTCATTTGTATAACTGACTTTGTTAAATGCATTAAACATCTCCATTCATTTAACAAATATTTATGGATCCCGAAAAAAATGCAAGAATTCTACTTTACAAAGCCAGTGCCCCCCGAAGTACCAGAATTCAAGAACATTTAAGACCTCAAGACGACTTAATTTTCTTTGCTTTTCAGCCGGCCCCCCTTCTGCAATTACCTGTGGTTTCTGGAGTTTCCTCTGATAGTCCAGTTTCTGGAAGGATTCCAGCTCCTGCCATGTGTTGAGCCCCACCCTGGGCTTTAGCTCCCGAGGAGCCGGGTTTGGCCTCAGCGTAGGGAGCACATGCCGGCTTGGTTTGCTTGGATAGTCCACGTCAAACTGTCTCAGGATGAACTCTTCATCGATGTTCGAACTTCCCTGGAAGAATATTACATGGCACGAATGGAGGGCGAATGATGAGGTGCTCCTTGCTTTCTTCTTTAATCTAGGGGGTTAATCTAGTTGAGCATTGCTGGAAAGAGGTAGTTTGGAAGAGAGGTAGAAAATGCTCAGTCGGTATTCACTGGAGACTAGAAGTACGTGGGGTCTGGAGGTCTGTGTCATTACAATAGGAGACAGCTTAGGACCTGCAAGAAGCAGGGAGTCCCTGGGGGAAACCATGGGCTGAGGAAAATTCAGTTTGTTTGATCAACAGCTAACTTGCCCAGCACTGGAGAGCAGTGACATTCCTAGACGTATTTCCCAGACATGTCTAGACATGCTTCTGCCCACAGCCCCGAACAGGGGAGCTGCCCTGTTCACGGGTCCAGCTGCAGGAGATGGCTTTAGCCGGCCACGTTTTGTGCACAGAACAACTGTCTCCGTCTCCTTCCCCTAGCCCAGCACCAGGGGCAGCAGCTACCCCAGAGGCTGACCTTGACATAAGATACGGCTCAAGGCAAGAAGACAAATTATACTCAACAGAATCCCACTTTGGCAGACAGAGATTGGGAAACGCAGAGGGAATGAGGCCACCAGCAGGTGGAGTATAATTTACAGGCAGGAGTCACGGGATAGTGTAGGAGGCATAAAGGGACAAGGGAAGTCGAAACTAGGCTGGGGCTGGGCGTGGTAGCTCTCGCCTGTAAATCTAGCACTCTGGGAGGCTGAGGCGGGTGGATGCCTCGAGGTCAAGAGTTCGAGACTAGCCTGAGCAAGAGCGAGACCCCGTCTCTACTAAAAATAGAAAGAAATCAATTGGCTAACTAAAAATATATATAGAAAAAATTAGCCGGGCATGGTGGCACGTGTCTATAGTCCTAGCTACTCGGGAGGCTGAGGCAGGAGGATCGCCTGAGCCCAGGAGTTTGAGGTTGCTGTGAGCTAGGCTGATGCCACGGCATTCTAGCCCGGGCAACGGAGTGAGACTCTGTCTCAATAAATAAATAAATAAATAATACAAAATAAAATAAATACATAAATAATTTTAAAGTGTTCAGAACAGCATATATAATACTATTTAAATAAAAAGGGAAAAGTTAAATATAAATTTGATTGCTTATATATGCAAGGATCAGCTCTGCAAGCATATGTAAAAAACTGGTAACAGAGACTGTTCCTGGTATGATGGACTGGGTGGTTGGTGGATAGGAGGCGGAGAAAAAATTTACCTTTCAAAGTGTTAAACCACACTCTGGGAGGCTGAGGTGGAAGGATTGCTTGAGCTCAGGAGTTCGAGACCAGCCTGAGCAAGAGCGAGACCTCGTTTCTACTAACAATATAAAAATTAGCCGGGCATGGTGGCACATGCACCTGTAGTCCCAACTACTCAGGAGGCAGAGGCAGGAGGATTTCTGCAGCCCAGGAGTTTGAGGTTGCAGTGAGCTACGATGAGGACACTGCACTCTACCCTGGGCGACAGATTAAGACTCTGTCTCAAAAAACAAAAAACCCGAAGTGTTAAACCATGTTAATATAATACCTAATTATAAATACATATGCATTTTTTAAAACAGAAGACTCATTTTTATTTCCTTTCCTGAAGTGCTGTATTCATTTGCTATTGCTGCATAAAAAATTATCACAAATTTAGCGTTAAAACAATACATATATTTATTATGTCACAATTTCTGTGGGTCAGGAGTCCAGGCATAGCTTAGCCAGGTCCTCTGCTCAGGGTTTCCCAGGGTTGCAATCAAGGTATCGATTGGGCTGCATTTTTATCTGGAGGCTCAAATGGGGAAGAATCTGCTTCTAAGCTCATTCAGATTGTTGGCAGAATTCATCTCCCCGTGGCTGTGTAGCTGAGGGCCCTGGATTTTTGTTATTGTTGGCTGGAGGCCTCTGTAGATCCTAGAGACCACACAGAGTTCCTTGCCATGTGGGCTTCTTCAACATGCTGGTTACTTCATTAAGCCAGCAAGGAGAATCTCTTGATTCATTCTACTAAGTCGGAGTCTTTTATAACAAAACATAATTTGGAAGTGACAGCCTATCACCTTTGCCATATTCTATTAGTTAGAAGTGAGTCACAGATTCTGCCCACACTCAAGGGGGGGGGATTACACAAAGTGTGGATACCAGGAGGTGGGGATTATTGGAGCTCACCTTATGGGCCACAACTGTCTATTGTTTTGGGAGGGGTCACCATTTTTTTCCCTATTTTTTTCCTTATCAATTTATAAGAGCTCTATAAATTAAATACCTTCACCCTTTGCCATATGAGGTGCCAATTCAATAATTTTTTTTTTGAGACAGGATTTTACTCTGTTGCCTGGGCTAGAGTGCAGTGGCATCATCGTAGCTCACTGCAACTTCCAACTCCTGGGCTCAAGCGATCTTCCTGCTTCAGCCTTCTAAGTATCTGGGACTACAGGCATGTGCTACCACGCCCAGCTAATTTTTCTATTTTTTGTAGAGATAGGGTCTCGCTTTTGCTCAGGCTGGTCTTGAACACCTGGCCTCAAGTGACTCTCCTGCCTTGGCATCCCACAGTGCTAGGATTATAGGTGTGAGCCACTGTACTCAGCCTTCAGTAAATTGTTGATAAATAAATAAATGACTTCATCCATCATTTACCAGTTCTTCTACATACATAGCAGCAACAAAAGTGACTTCATCAGGCCTTTCTAGAGTCTGTTTTCTAGAAAGCTGAGCTGTGTCAAAGTACAGAATTTAACTGAGGGTTCAAGAGTGGGTGAGAATATTGACTTGGATTTGATTTGAAATTGATCTTACTTATGCCAAGATGAATCAAAGAAGTAGTATAAAGGATCAACTTACAATGAGGCTCCAGGTAGGAAGACATGGCAGGTATTGCTCCTGCGTCTCCCTGTTCCTGAAGTCCTGTGGTTTTGGCAGCTGATGTAAAATGAGATGTTTATCAGGTCGGAGGATTGTGGAACAGGGAAAGTTTGCAGTTTTGTATGTCTCTAGTGACCTCAACATCCCCGAACATCTTCTGTCACCAGGTGAGCTACACATTTAGCTCCCTAGTAAGGTACATCACCAATGCCCACTGTCCAGGTGCTGGGCTTAGTGGTGTTTGCTGTGCCTGACCTGGGCATGCCCTCCTTACCTGTGCCTGGATACAGAGTCAAGGAGCTGGCCAATTACTTCACATAGGCTTCTCCTTTTTTACTAGGGAAACCGCTCTGAATCATTTAAGACTCAGCTCCTAGGCTGTCTCCTAGAGAAACATCAGAATTTCTAGGCCACAGGAGTTGTACCATCATCTTCGTGTGAACCTCTGTGTTAGCATTCACTACAGAGTATTGCAATCCATCTATTGTATGTAGACTTCTGTCTATTTCACTAGACAGCAAGATCCTCAAGATACAGACCGAGTCTGATTTCCCTGTGGGCCTGTAGGTCCAGCTATCCATGGGTGATCTCCACATTGGTGTCCCACGGCACATCACCATGTCCAAAGCTGAACTCATCTGAAGCACTCCCTGTGAGTGTCCATATGGCACCCAAGACTTTGTCATTCCATCTACTATAGTACCTTAGATTGTGGTTTCCTATTTATGAGTATGTCTCTTCCACTAGATAGTGAGCAACTGAGGAGGACAGAAACCATGTGAATTTTATTTATCTTTGTATTCCTGGAGTCCAGCACAGTGCCTGCCACAGAGGAGTTACTCAATAAATGTTCATTGTACTGAACCAGGTATTTGTATTTTCAGAGCCAGTTACCACGGGGGTACCTAAGAAATGCTCAGGATGTGTTTGTTACATTATATTCTAGGAAAGACGCTTCTCTCAAAGCCTTCTGCTCACCCTCCTTCTCTGGCAGGCTTAGATTAACACTGAGAGCCAGTAGTTTGTCACATAGCAACAATAGTAAAGAATGAGCTACTGCCGAATAGAGCAGACGCTTGCCTGCCACACAGAGCAGAGCAGAGCTATTTTGAGATCCTTTAGGTAGAGTCACAGTCTGATAGGTCCACACATAGTGGCTATAGTTACCACACACAACATCAGCTTAGAGGGTACAAAACATAAAAAAAATCCTATTTGCATATCTGTTTCTTTTGCCATCCTTTGGAGCACCCTTTTAGAATATAAAGGACCAAATTTTAGGTCATGTTTTTTTTTTTACTTTGAAGTCAATCAGATTTGTATTTACAATACTGATAACATATTTTAATATTCCACCAAATTACCATATAAATGAGCTAGTTTGTTTGTTTGTTTATTTATTTATTTTTGAGACAGAGTCTCACTCTGTTGCCCGGGCTAAAGTGCCGTGGCATCAACCTAGCTCACAGCAACCTGTGCTGGGCACAGAGGAGATGCTTAATAAAGGTTGGTTTTGGATATAAAGAGTGCGAGTTCCTTGGTTACCTGAGGTTCTGCTGGCCCACTTCTGTCCTGATAGTGGGACATCACGCCTAATGAAATGCAGAGGTAGAAGTTCTGTGGCTGTTTTGTGGGTTTGGCACTTTGTGTTCTAATTTTATGGAAAAAATAGTGTGTGCGTGTGTGTGTGTGTGTGTGTGTGTGTGTGTGTGTGTGTTAATGTATAACACTTCCCCCTTCCCTTTTTTCATTCATTCAATAAACATTCAATGATCATGAATTCTGTGAAGTTCCTGGATGAGGTGCCAGTCTTGAGGATGCCTAAGACCTGCTTCTTGCCTGAAGGAAAAAGTAAGTAGAAAGAGGCTCGGATATGATATTGGAAGACCTGAGTTCAAGCCTTCCCTTGGACTCAGTTTGGGGTTTCATGAAGGACATTTCACTTCCTTTAGAGCTCCAGTTTCCCACATCATTAACGAGTACAAACACTTCTTCTTCTTCTGGTGTAATTATAAAGAATCCAGGTCAAGCTATCTGAGACTCTGGAAGAGAGAGAGGTTGACTGGCACCCTGATGGACAGGTAAGGTAGATCATGTCCTTTTTAGGGCCAGAAAGTCCTTGTGGCTGTAGTAGAAGGTTAGGACACGGGGATCCACCAAGCTAGACTAGATTCATAAGTTAATGGCACACATTCATTGGTTCAAGAAGTTTGACTTGAGTCCCTAGTATGCATCAGGCCTTGAATTAGGAGTTAGGAGAGAGAGATGGACTACAGGAAAGGCCAAAAAGGACTCAGGCAGTGCGGGTTATTCAGAGGTACAGGGTGCTTGCAAGGGGAGGGCATAGGAGAAGTCTGTAACCAGGACTCAGAAGGATAGGGAGGGCTTTACAGAAAAAGAACTGTGTAAGCTGAGACCAGAAGAGTGATTGGGAATTAGGTGGGAAAGGGATGGGGGCGGGAAGTGTTTCAGATGGAAGGAATATATGGGTCAACGTCTCAAGGACAGAGAAAGCACGGCACAAGCAGAATAGAAATAATCCCACTTGGCTGCAAGGAGGGAAGTTGAGAGAAATAAGGTAGGTAGGCAGGAGCCATTTCCTGCATTTGAAACTTTATCTTAATAGCAAAGAGGAATCATTGAAGATTTTTTTTTATTTAAAAAAATCCTCTTTGGTTCTGATTTGAAACATCACAAAAATTTATAATGTACAATGAAAGCTATCCCTTACACTTCTCTCACCCCAACACTATTAACAGTTTGGTATATATTCCCTCAGCTTCTAACCCATTATTATTAATAATTATATCTATAAAAATAGAGCTATTCCATACCTGCTACTCTACAATTTCCTTTTTTTATTTTACACTTTTTTTTGAGACGGGGTCTCTCTATGTTGCCCAGGCTGGTCTTGAACTCCTGGGCTCAGGTGATCCTCCCGCCTCAGCCTCTCAAGTAGCTGGGACTACAGGCTTGAGCCACTGCACTAACATTTCCTTTTTGTCCTTAGCAATATATGGATATCTTTCTATGGTAGTATATATCTATCTAGTCATTTTTAAATGACTGCATAATGTCTCATCATTATAAGACTGCTCCATAGTTTTTTGTTTTTTTATTGTGGTAAAATGGATATAACATAAAATTTACCATTTTAACCATTTAAAATGTTTAATTTTTGGTAAAATACACATAACAAAATTTACTACTTTAACTTTTTTTCTTTGAGGCAAGGTCTCTTCTGTTGCCCAGGCTAGATGATGCAGTGGCATCATCATAGTTCACTGCTACCCCAAAGTCCTGGACTCGAGCAATCCTCCTGCCTCAGCCTCCCAAGTAGCTGGGACTACAAGAATGTGCCACCATGCTCAACTGATATTTCCAGTTTTTGTAGAGAGGAGGTCTTGCTCTTGCTCAGGCTGGTCTCAAACTCGGACTCCTGACTTCAAGTGATCCTCCTGCCTTAGCCTCCCAAAGTACCAGGACTACAGGCGAGAGCCACCACACCTGGGCCATCTTAACTTTTTTTTTTTTTTTTTTTTTTTTGAGACAGAGTGTAAAGGTGTTGCCCTGGCTAGAGTGCTGTGGTGTCAGCCTAGCTCACAGCAACCTCAAACTCCTGGGCTCAAGCAATCTTTCTGCCTCAGCCTCCCGAATAGCTGGGACTACAGGCATGTGCCACCATGCCTGGCTAATTTTTTAAATATATTTTTAGTTGTCCAATTAATTTCTTTCTGTTTTTAGTAGAGACGAGGTCTCGCTCTTGCTCAGGCTGGTCTCAAACTCCTGAGCTCAAATGATCCACCCGCCTCGGCCACCCAGAGTGCTAGGATTACAGGCATGAGCCACCATACCTGGCCCCATCTTAACTATTTTTAAGTGCACAGTTCAGTGGCATTAACTACATTCACACTGTTATGCAATCATCACCACCATCCACCTCCAGAACTTTCTCATTTGCCCAAACTGAAACTCTGGACTCTAATATTAAGGACTAACTTCCCATTCCCCTTCTCCCCAGCCCCTGGCAACCATCATTCTACTTTGTGTTCTATAAATTTGACTTTTTCACGTATCTCATATAAATGGAATCATAACCATAGTTTTTTGTTTTGTTTTGTGGGGAGACAAAGGACTAATATAGTGCTGCAGGGAACATTCTTATAAACATTTCTGTGCACTTATAGAATGTATCCTAGAGATTTTGGGATTTTCAAAGTCTATAAATATTTGATATGGCTGGGTGCGGTGGCCATATCAAACCATTCTTCCCTTGATGACAAGTGCTTTGGGAAAAACATGGTTGAGGGTGCATTTATGCAAGCCCTTTTTAACTTAATTTTTGTGACTAGGTAGGTAATACTTTCACATAGTTCAAAATCCACTTGATTTGGAAGATAGTTTAGGAAGTAGAATCCACAGGACTTGATGATTTGGTATGAAGGAGGAAGAACAGGGAGGATTATGTGGATCCATCAGTGCTCCTGGGTTTCCAGCTGGACAAGTAGAGGGGGAGTGGAATTATTCATAGGAATAAGGAACACAAAACAGATATAGATCCTGGGGAAAAGGGGTGGAGATGAATGAAGGCTACTGTGCCTGTGGATCATATTGGCAGCATCTTGACCAGATGCAACTGATGGATTCACACTGGGGTAATGTCTTTCTCCTCCAATTCTTCATTTTTATATATTTTTATTTTATTTTATTTTTTCAGTTTCCCAGTGCTTTGGAGCATCTCCTCCTATTCTTGTGCCCACAATCTATGGCTCTCTTCTCCGGCAACCAGGGCACCTGGGAAGCTGGATTAATCAACAGAAGGTTGTGAAGTGAACAGAAAATGTCTTAAAGGGAGATCCTATGAGACATTTCCTTCAGACTGTGGAGCAGCCAGTGTGGTAGCCTATGAGCAACTACCAGGTACCAGGCACTGCTAAACGCCTTACATGCATTAATCCCATTTTCATTCTCCTAGTAACTCTGAGTTACAAACGATCCTTTCCATTTTAGAACAAATGGGTCAAAACAGCTAAGGTGTATTGAGTGCTTACTATGTGCCAAGTGCCATGATAAACGTTATTCATAAATTATCATGCTTAATCTATTTAATGATAAAGTACGTCTCATGATAAAACTCATTTTACAGATGATAAGCCTGCCCAAGAGCCAGAATTTTTTTTTTATTTTTTGGAGACAGAGTCTGATTTTGTTGCCCGGGCTAGAGTGCCATGGCATTAGCCTAGCTCACAGCAACCTCAAACTCCTGGGCTCAAGCAATCCTTCAGCCTCAGCCTCCCGACACACCCGGCTAATTTCTCTCTCTCTCTCTCTCTCTCTCTATATATATATATATATATATATATATATATATATTTTTTTTTTTTTTTAGTTGGCCAATTAATTTCTTTCTATTTTTAGTAGACACGGAGTCTCGCTTTTGCTCAGGCTGGTTTCAAACTCCTGACCTTGAGTGATCCAACTGGCCCCGGCCTCCCAGAGTGCTAGGATTATAGGCGTGAGCCACCACGCCTGGCCAAGAGCCAGAATTTAAACCCAGTTCTGTCTGACTTCTGCACCTTGCTCTTCTCTGCCAGTCTGTGTTCCCAGCTTTGTTTTCATGAATGCATTCTTAATCTGCACATAGCACCCCACAATTGATTGAATTTTCACTTGATCTTTTAGCTCTAATGCAGGCTGATGGTTCAATTTTGCTTTTTTGAAAGCATCTAAAGTCTCAACCTTGATTGCATTTGTATGATCCTCATTACCCCAGCCACTTCCAACACGGCTGGGTGAAGGCCAGAGGAGCAAATCTTAGGAAGATGCACCAAGTATTAGAGTTTTCCATTTACAGCAGAGCCTTCCCTCCTGGGCAGGTCCATCGTCTCTGCCTTCTCTTTGTAGAATTTTCTCATGGCATGTTCCTCAGATCTCCTTCGATCTACTTTTTATATCTAGTCCCACAGTATTTTTGGCCAGGTGGGCAGGGTATGTTTGAATGCTGCTTAGAGTCAAGCTGGATCCCCTGCAAAACGAGGCAAATCTTTTTCCTAAGGTCAGAAACTCTTAAAAAACTGGGCAAGCAATTTCCCACAAGGAAATCACAGAGCAAGTTTCTAAGTGTCATCTACATTTCTTTCTTTTGTCCTTCCTACTCTGAATGTGGGAATAAACTATTAAAAATAACTGAATTATCCCTGAAAGCCAATCTTATTATTATTATTTTTTTTTAAGACAGAGTCTCACTCTGTTGCCTGGGCTAGAGTGCCGTGGTGTCAGCCTAGCTCACAGCATCCTCAAATTCCTGGGCTCAAGCGATCCTCCTGTCTCAGCCTCCCGAGTAGCTGGGACTACAGGCATGCGCCACCATGCCCGGCTAATTGTTTTCTATATATTTTTAGTTGTCCAGTTAATTTCTTTCTATTTTTTAGTAGAGACAGGGTCTCGCTCTTGCTCAGGCTGGTTTCGAACTCCCTGACCTTGAGCGATCCTCCCATGTTGGCCTCCCAGAGTGCTAGGATTACAGGTGTGAGCCACTGCACCTGGCCCTGAAAGCCAATCTTGATCTTATCCCTACATTTTGAATCCATTCTGTAACAACTTTAAGATAAAAGAGGTTCTGTCCTTTTCAACTTGCCTGATTTTCTTTCTTTCTTTCTTTTCTTTTTTTGTTGTTGTTTTTCTTTTTCCTTTTCATTTTGTGATTCTTTTTGCCTGCTTTTCTACTGCAGTTTGGGTGAAGTAGGCCTGAACATCACAGACAGAATTCATCCTTCTGGGAAATTAGAATTGCCTCATTAAAATCTTTACTCCTAGGTTCTTAAGTTATTTATTCTCTCCACCATTCATTTAGAAAACAAACTATAACAAAAACCAAAGTAAACCCACAATGTGCAAACACCAACTGAGGAGCATGAGCTACGAAATAAGAGAAAAATCTTTTAATCGTCTTGGCAGATACTGGTTTGGGGCCACTTAGAACCTTGCCTCCTCCTCCAGTACCAATTTACCCAAGCCCAAACATAGGGGACTCCTGTAATATGTAGGAACATGAAAGCATATCTCAGCCCTCCACTGCAAAAGTATGTAGTCATACACTCTGGACTTTATATCCCAGCATTTACCCCTATCGTTACATTTTTGCTTTTTTTAATCTTACATTACCTTTATACTTTTTTTTCATAATTGCATTATCTTTAAAGCACTGCCTAAAGTAAGCTGATCTACTGGGAACGGGTAAAAAAAAAAAAAAAATACCCTAAAATGTCTTCAGGTCCCAGGCGTCTTCAGAAAAATATTTCCAGGCTCCTTTGGTGAGTGTTACCTGGTAGGGGCTTGTGGACACGTGGTGGGCAAGAAATGAATTTGGTTCTGGTCCTAAAACATCCTCTCACTGCTGTGATTTTTGTTTTCTGATATGCTCGTCAAAAAAACTGGAACAATCAGAGAAAATGGAAACAACTCGTAATCAATGTGATTTTTGGATGTGAACCGCTCCCTCGGGCACAAGGCGATGGAGAAGAGTGAAGGTGCACTGGGTTTCTGGGCCGGAACAGGGGGCGGTGGGGACACCCCCCTGCCTGGCGGATTCAACAGGGGTTTGGAGGACGGCCGCCCGAGGCCCCGGGGAGCAGGGCGGTCCCCACTGGCGCTCTCATTCGGCCACCTGCGCGGTGACTGGGTGCCTTGCTCCGCGCAGCTACTGGGTTCCGTCACCTCGGTTCCCACCAGTCCCCTACGCAGAGACCCAGCCCAGGTACCTTCCCCCGTAAGTGTCCACCGACTGAAAATAGACTCAGAATCCACCCCCGATCCCCCCTTAAAATCCTCCCCTTTAAAGGGAGCCACCGGGTGACGCCGGGGGAGTTTGCGGAAGCTCCAACCGCGTTGGGGCCTTGGGCGGGTCCCGTGATTGGAACTGGCCCCGCCCCCGCCCTTCTTCCCCCATTGTGTGAGCGGCTCCGGCCTAGGCCCCGCCCCCTCACCGCCTCCCTCCGGAGGTCCAGCCCCTCCCCTTTTTTTCACCCCCCCTTGGCTCATTTCCGGCCGCCGCTGCTACCGCTAGCCTGTAAGGAGGATTCGGCAGAGGGAAGAAACAACAGCCGCCATCTTGTTTGTGTGCTAGGCTCGGGGGGAGAGAGGGCGAGAGGGAGCGGGCGAGAGTAGGCAAGCGGGACGCCAAGCAGAGTGCGAACTGCGGGAGCGAGAGAGTGCGGAGGGGAGCCGGGTCGTAGAGAGGCGGCAGGGGCCGAGACAGTGGCTGGGGGCCCGGGGCGCACGGGCTGAGGCGACCCCCAGCCCCTCCCGCCCGCACACACCCCCACCGCGGCCCAGGAGCCAGGCCGGCGTCGACGCCTAGGGGGGATCATTACATAACCCCGCGCCCCGCGGCGCCTTCGCCCGCCGCCGAGGGCGGCCCCGAGCGGAGCCCCGGGGGGCGGGCGCTCCCGGCACCTAGCCGCCGAGGGTGGGGGCCGTAGCGGCGGCCGTATTAATTTATTTTCCGCGGGAGAGGAGGGCGAAGGAGGAGAGCGCCGCGCGAGGAGAGGCCGCCTGCGCCGCCGCCGAAGCGGGGCCTCGGTGGGCTCGGCGTCGGCGCGGGCGGGCAGCGTTGCTCGGCCCGGCCCCCTTGGCCTTTTCGGCCGGCCAGCTCCGCGCCCGGCGTCCTCGCCGCGCCTCCACCGGCCGCCGCGCGATGTGAGGCGGCGGCGCCAGCCTGGCTCTCGGCTCGGGTGAGCGCTTTGCGGCCATTAGGGGCCGGTGCTGCGGCGGCGCGGAGCGCGGCGGCAGGAGGAGGGCTCGGAGGGTGGGGGCGCAGGCCCGGGAGGGGGCACCGGGAGGAGGTGAGTGCCTCTCGTCGCCTCCTCCTCTCCCCCCTTTTCGCCCCCGCCTCCTTGTGGCGATGAGAAGGAGGAGGACAGCGCCGAGGAGGAAGAGGCTGATGGCGGCGGCGGAGCTCCGAGAGACCTCGGCTGGGCACGGGCCGGCCGTGGCGGGCCGGGGACTGCGCCTCTAGAGCCGCGAGTTCTCCGGAATTCGCCGCAGCGGACGCGCTCGGTGGATTAGTGTTCCTGTGCCCTCCTCCGGGTTTGGGCCCAGGCCCGGCCTCTCGCACTTGCCCCTACCTTTTTCTATCGAGTCCGCATCCTTCTCCAGCCACCGCGACCCGGAGAAGAGAAAAAGGAACTTCCCCCACCCGCTCTGGTGCCGGCGGGGCCCCCCAAGCCCACCCCTGGGAGCGGGGCGGGGACCCCGGGCCGAAGAAGAGATTTCCTGAGGATTCTCGTTTTCCTTGCTTGTATCTCCGAAAGAATTAAAAATGGCCGAGAATGTGGTGGAACCGGGGCCGCCTTCAGCCAAGCGGCCTAAACTCTCGTCTCCGGCCCTCTCGGCGTCGGCCAGCGATGGCACAGGTTAGTTTCGGGAGCCCCTGCCTTCCACATTCCCCTAAATCTTTTCTACTCGGTGCACCTTTATTCCATGTTTTTTTCTTTTCTCTCTCTTCCTAGTTCTCTGCCTCTTGATTAATTTTAAAGGTGTTTGAATGAGCTGGTCGAAGACGTCCAGTAGCCCAACCATTTTCTTTGCCTTCTAATACATTCGTTGCAACACTATGTCATATCTATGTGTGTTCTGGAATTAGAGCTCGTAACTGGGTGCTGTATAGAAATGGCTTTTGTTGTTGGTCCCATGCAGTTTAATTTGGGAAATGCCAGTGCATTTGTGTGTGAGGGTTTTTGTACAGTTTTAGATTTAATTTTTTGGTTACTGGTAAATAAGGAATTACGAATCCTTTCTCTTTATTGCACTTACTCTGTTTCTTCTACTTTTCACTTTTTTTTCAAGATTTTCTCTCCTTTGCACTAGATTTTCTGTTGAGGAATAGGGTGTAAAAAAATTGTGATTTTTATTTGTGTGTGAGATCCAGGATTTCGGGTTATATGTGAAGTTTAACAATTATTTTCTCTTACCATTATTAGCTCTTTTATTCTTTTTTTTTTTTTTTTCCCTTTATTTGCTTTAGGAATCAATATGGAGCGCAGTTCATTTCACATCTCCCAGTTCTTTGGTGCGAGACCAAAATGTCTGAAACTCTGGGTTTTCAGGTTGGGAGAGCAGAGGCATTTTCTTTGCAGTTTGTAGTCACTTGCTCATTTGGGGGGGAGGGGATGGAAAAGACGATTTTTATGAAGTTATGTACAAAGATTAAGGTTAGAAGTTGAAAGAGTCCCAGTCATGAACTGCAAACATGCACTGATTATATACAGAAGCTTAAAATGTGCATTAGGTTTTTTATTTGTGTGTGTTTTTGCCTTTTTACACTTGTAAGCATTTGGTGATCAAGATTTCAGTTTAAAAACTCCATGAATTCTTTATTTAACTCAGTTGTTGAACTATCCTCTTTGTCAGTAGAAATTCGGGGAGATTTCTTCCATCATCTCCTCTTTCCTTCTTACACTTACGGTGTTATCCTAATGGCTACTGACCTTCTCTTTGCTATGGTAGTTGTATGAGATGCTAGGATAATGAAGAGGAAGAGAATGGCTGGCCATCTGACAGTCTACAAGATGTTCCCCTTTACTATGGAGCATCTCTTTAACTCAGGCTCAACGTCATCCCTCCATCTGCCAGTGAGAGTGCATAATGGAGTTAAATGTACCCTTTGAGTTTGTAGAGAACTTTTAGAGCATGTTTCTAAATAGGCTTCATTTCAGAGGGTGAAAATGGGAGAATATAGCAAGTGCTGTAAATTCTTTGCTTTTGTAAGAAAGATGTCATGAGTTTAAGTTAACCTGAAAAAATTGGGAGGGTAGGAATCTTGCGGAATCCTTCTACCTAAAGCTTGTAACATTGTTTACGCATGAAATTTGATCTGTACCTATTCCTTAAAGTTTCTGTAAGTCTCCAGGAATTTTTTTTTTTTAGCTGTCTTTCTCTTCGAAATTCATACATTAGTGTATTTCTTTGCACTTACTGAAGACAGTGTCAGTCAGAAGGATTTTTTAGATCATCTTTAGACACATACTGCCCTATGGATTTTGGTGCTGTGTCTTTAGTTTTTGTGTAATGTGGTAATAATGGATTTTATGTTTGAGTTAGCCAGTGACTTGGAATAATGGAGGAAAAACTTTTTTATATACTTTGATGAGTTCTGATTTGAGCAGGTTAGGTTAGTCTTGGAGCTGTGTTGTCCAAACACTTCTGTTCAAGTGTACTACTGCATTCTCCATATTTGATCTGTGTACTTTAACATGCAAAAGCTGTTTTGCTGCTTGAAATATCTTTGAATAATTATGAGTCCTAAATGTACAAGTGGGCTTTTATATTTAAAAAAAAATTCCACATTGAGATTAATTCATTCACTCAGTACTAAGAGTTTACTTACTACTAGACAGTAGTCTTTAAAGTATTAGATATTTCTCTGAAATTTGTAGTGAGGATTGATCCCCCACCCCCATCAAGATTCTACTTCAGGAATTCTTTGGTGTACAATTTTTCATTGTAACCAGTCTGAGGTTTTTGGGAGAGAAGTGAGTATAAAGAAAATGCTGCCCCTCTGTGAACTTACTTCAAGTTAGGCATATCTTAATTTTTTTTCATTCAGCAATGTGTAGTTCAGTTTGCATGCAGCTTTTAATGGAGGCACTTCACTTTTTAAAACTTTAAATTTCAAACTTACAACTTCTTCATACTAACTTTAGAGTTGTCATGGATATTTTATAAATGTGAAAGGAAGTTCTTTCTTGGTACTTAATTATGATTTTTATCTAGAACTGGTCAAAATGAGCCCCAAATTCTAGACTTCTGAAATTTTTTTTGGAAAAGTAATTCAGGCTTGCAAAATTTGTAGCGTAAGTATACCTACCAAGAGTGTTTTAGCGTGTCAGCTTTATAGGAAAGAAAACTGAAATCCAGTGAGTTGATATGCTAAAATGTTACAAAACAAATTGGTATTTAAATCCCAACTTCTGAATTTCTAAGGTTAGGCACTGATGCAAAATATAAATGACTTAATTGTTTAATACTCAGATATTACTCTAAAGAATTCCCAGTTTGATTCAGATAGCTGGAATTAAGCTCAAATTTTATGTGTTGAGATGGAGGAGAAAAGATTTATTGTTAGCCTTTGCACCTTTATGTTTCTGTTTCAAAATTTGCATTTGATCCATTGAAAATTTTATTCAGTTTGGTATGGTTAGGGCAAAACAAATGATTTGATAATTTTAACTTTTTGTCCTGTATCTCCTCCCACCAAAAAATCATAAAAGCCATTTGTAAAATTGTTTTGGCAAAATTATTGACCAGAAGACGAGAAAAGTTAATATCAGGTAAGTCCTAGAAATACTTCTTGAGCCTTTCCTGATAATCTGAGTGATGGAAATGATGAGACTTATCTATTGCCTTCGTTTATTTGGTGAACATGTTCTGTCACTGCTTTGTAAACACTTAATGGTATATAGATGTAAAGAGTATATTCTGGAAAGATGGATAACAGTTTTAGGATCTGGCTTAAGTAGGATAAAGATCCTTATGGTCTTGGTACAGTGACCCTGGATTTTTTGCTTGTTTTTGTTTGTGTGTTTGTGTTTTTTGGTTCAAAGGCACAGGGCAGATAGTGTATAAAGTATATCTGCATTTTGACCGCTAGATTAATGTATACAGTAGAGAGAAGTGGTGAGGATTTTTAAAATGTCAGTTTTACTTTCCTAAAATACCAATGTATATTAGTGATTTATTATCATCCTAATCAGAACATTTCAGTTGAAGACCAGCTCTTTTTCAGATCTTAAACCTGTGATACTATGTTTTCTTTCTTAGTCATGAACCTTTACATTAGAGTTCTGCTTTTACAGTTTTTGAGATATACCTTCTTGATCTAGTGGAGTATTGCTGACCTGAGTGTTAAGTTGTAAAACATTTACTAAAGTGCCTAAACTTCTCTGGCAATTATTTATTCTCAAGGCCTTGTGAGTTCGTTTATAGAACTTTAAGAAAGTTATCTGTGGTTGATAGTAAGATAAAAAGATTTTTGTTAAGTTGCAAATCTTGTGTTACAATATAGGTGCTCCTTTCCAACAGAAGTTCATGTTCTGTTGCAGAGGTAGGAGATGTATTGGCATGTCCAGTGAATGGATGATAGGGAGGGAGAAAAGGGTTTTTGACTTGGTTGCTTTTTGGCATTATTTTTTGTTTTACTTTGCTTTTCTGCCCCTTCCATAGTCTACTCCATATAAAGGAAAAAATTGAAACAGTTGAAAATTAGTGCAAAGTGTTATTTGTAGGGAAGGAACATTAATTGGTAAGTAGGAAAGGAAAAAAGAGTAGGAAGAATGTTGCAGATACAAGTGGGAGTGTAAAATACTTCTTCCTGGTATATTTACAAAAACAACATAGGAGTAATTCTGCCAATTCATACACCCAACAATTAATGGAAAAATAAAACATGCTGCTTTTGTGTGTTTGTCCAGATTTTAGAGTTTTCTCCTTTGAGGATTTGTAAAGTTGACTTTTTTTTTTTTTTTGGATACAGTGTGGCCTTGCTGCCCCGGCTAGAGTGGCCTGGCATCAACCTAGCTCACAGCAACCTCAAAGTCCCGGGCTCAAGCAATCCTCCTGCCTCAGCCTCTGGAGTAGCTGGGACTGCAGACATGCGCCACCATGCCCAGCTAATTTTTTCTTTTTTTTTTTTTTTTTTTTGAGACAGAGTCTCACTCTGTTGCCCTGGCTAGAGTGCTGTGGCGTCAGCCTCGCTCACAGCAACCTCAAACTCCTGGGCTCAGGCGATCCTTCTGCCTCAGCCTCCCAAGTAGCTGGGACT
>CAUYPO010103339.1:0-38796 GCA_963574435.1 Cheirogaleus major | reverse complement strand
GCTCTGCCTCGAGGGGGGAGGGGAGCATGGGCAATATACATAACCGTAATATTTGTACCCCCATAATATGCTGAAATAAATAAATAAATACCTTGATCTCTGGTGCTTCCAGCCTTTGGGCCTTTGCATAGGCTGTTCTTTTTGCCTGACACTCTCACATCCCCCTTCAGCAAACTGAATCATTATTGAAAGTCCGCTTATTTTTAAAGTATTCCTTAACCTTCCCAGAAAGATTTTCAATTTTTCTTTCCTCCATAATTATGAAAGTAATACACCATCAGTATAATTTTAAAAAATTAGAAAATAAAGTTCAGAAAGCAAAAATACCCCAAATTATACTCCTCAGTCCTAGGCAGACTTGTCTGTGTCCTCATTTCTGTACACAGCCCCACTATAGTCACTTCAGGTTGTTTAAGGTAACTGATTAGATACAGGTTTTCAGTGCCAACCAGCCAGGTTGGTGCTGACTTTTTGTCCCTGAAGTATGGCATAAAGCTTGTAACTTAGCAGACACTTAGCAAGCCTGAAGAAATGAAAAGAAAAGAATTAAAGGAATGAAATTAACTGCTAGTTTAAATGTTATTAGTACTGGTATTGATACTCCTGTAAATATAGTCAGAGAAATTCTCTATGGATGTTGGCTAACAGCCAGATTATAAAACATTCTGCTACTCTCTTTTGTTTGGTCCTGCGCACTCTATGCGCATTATTTTATACCCCCTTTCCTCTTCTCTATCTCTAAGAAACAAGTCAATGAGGAACATCTTTCACTATGTTGACAATGTCCTAGTGTGAGGGACAGAGACTGGTGTGAGGTAAAAATCTCCCATATGAGGGACAGAACACCTAGTCCACCAGCCATCTGACTCTTTTGTCTAACATTTCTGAATCACTTATTTAAATACCTTGATCTAGGGGGGAGGAGGGGATGGGTATATACAAACATAATGAGTGAGATGTACAACATTTGGGGGATGGTCATGCTTGAGGCTCTGCCTTGAGGGGGGAGGGGAGAATGGGCAATATACATAAACATAATATTTGTACCCCCATAATATACTGAAATGAAAGAAAGAAAAAAAAATGTTCATTGCAGCACAATTCACAATTACAAAGATGTGGAATCAACCTAAGTGCCCATGAGTGGATTCTTGAGTGGATTAACAAAATGGGGTATGTGGTACTGTGGAGTACTACTCAGCCCTGCAGAAGGATGATTTAATGCCTTTTGCAGCAACCTGGATGGAACTGGAGACTGTTATCCTAAGTGAAATATCTAAAGAATGGAAAAACAAACAACATATGTACTCACTATTAATTTGGAACTACCCCATAAGTACACATGTGCATAGCGCGAAGTATAACTCAGTGGAAATCAAGCAGGGGGGAGGGAAGATAACCAGAGCCATAGACAACCAGAGAGGAAGGGATGGGTGAAAACCTCCCTGATGGGTACAGTGAACATTAACTGGGTGACGAGCACACTTATAACCCTGACTCAAGCATTACAAAAGCAATTCTTGCAACCAAAAACATTTGTATGCCCCTCCCCCATAATACTTTGAAATAATAATGAAAAAGAAACACTGGTTCTTTAGAGGCCTTCAGCTTCTGCCTGAGCCTCCTAGAATGCTTGCTCTGGGAGAAGCCAGCTGCCACATAAGAAGTTCTATTACTCTGAGATAGCCATACTGCGAGGAAGTCCATGATAGACATGTAGAGAGACCTTGAGAAGAAAAAAACCAGATGCTTTATGAGTTCCAACCATTCCAGCCTAGTAGGACTTGTGAGTTAAAAAGTATTCTTGGACATTCTAGACACATAATATATAGAAGAACCAAGGAATCCAGCCAATGGCAATTATTGAAGCGCTTGGCATGTGGCCACAATTGAGCCACCCCAGCTAAAGCTCAAGTTGTCATGGAGCAGAGACAAATCATCCCAACATCCACAAAATCATGAGTATAGTAAATGTTTGTTGCTTATGCCACTAAGTTTTAGGGTGCTTGTTACACAGCCATAGATAACCAGAACTACTATGCTACCCTCACGTTCAAACTTTTTTTCAGATATTTTCAAATATTTACATATATTTTTATAGTGGCTGAAATTGCCTCAGTAATAATTGATGTGTAATGTTATTTTGCTAAAAGTAATCTTATTTCAGCTAAATTAGAATCAATTTTGCTATCATACTGATTTGGTTTTAAAATTTATCTACAAACTATGTGATCTTGTGCAAGTAACATTAACTCTTCTAGGTTTTATTTTACTTGTTTTTCAAATGAAATAATTTCAGCCATTTCATGGGACTCCATGGGAATTCAATAAAATAAAATGCATAAAATGCTTTTCACAGTTTCTGGCACATCATATGTACTTAACAAATAGTAGCTCTTTGGAATGGTAGTATTAATATATTTTCATTTTCATTACTGTCCTTCATAAAAGCCAGATGTGCACAAATACCTAAAGGAACTATTTCTGACACAATAAAAAATAAATTTGCATTTAAAGGAGTAAAATCTGTGGAGAAATTAGATCCTTGCATCTGCTTTCAGACCATTTCAAATAAGCTTGAAAAATTCTGTCAGTCATTCCCAAGTATGCCTGCCTGTTCTACCAGGAAGAAATCGCTTAACATTTTGAAGTTATCCTATCCTTACTTGAGACATTTGTGAAAAAAATATCTCCGTGTATACAATGAGAAAATAAACAAGGATAAATCATAGAAATTTAATCTGCCACATATGTAATAAAAAGAGAAAAATTGTGGGGGAGGGAAAGAAGAATCTCACAAATATTTCAATCAAATTAGCATCAAGCATAAGTTAGACAGGACTGGGAAGATAATTACCTGCCTAGAAAAGCAATTAAATTAAAGATTTGTCTTTTTTCCCCCCTTTCTTTCTTTTTTTTTTTTTTAACAGCACATGCTGTTGTTAGAAAGAAATCATAAAAACATTAATTCAGATAATATGATATTTTTAGATTTACTTTTTCTGGAATATACCTATAAATATAGAAATATGAATGCTGATTGTGAAAGTAAAGCTATGCATAATCAAATACTCCCGTGGAACTAAGTCCATCCTCACACAGGCATTCCATTTCCTAGACCTTGATTGGATATTATTATTTTACCTGCCCGTAATAAAATGGTTCTTTTGAAACAAGTATTATCTTCCAACAGTTCCTTCTGTTTTATTGGAAAATCAGAGTCTGTGAATCCTTTCTTGATAACTTTAGGCAATTCTTCTTGACTGATTATTCGTTTTACTTGAGTCGTTCTTCAAGAGGGTGTCAAGGACTTTTATTTTTGTCATAGAAACCATTAATTTGCATTTGAAGGATGGGAAGTTGGGAATAAAGTCTTCAACTAATTATAATCAGTGGGTACATCTCTATGTCGAAGCCCGTGCAGTCACAAAGGATGGAAGAGGAGTAATGTATCTGTTTTATTCCTCTTTGTGTTTTCATCAAAACTGTGGAGAATTTTTATTACTCTCTTTCACATCTCATTTTTCATCATTTCCTATCTTACTTTTATATGTGAAACACGCTTGGCCTTTCAAATAGTCAATATTCTAATTCTATTATAATTAATTGTTCTCTTCTTCCTTCCCTTTATCTGTCTTTGTTGTCTTACTTTTCTAATCATGAGAAAAAGCACAGGACAAAGATGAGTGTGAGAAAGATGAGACGTGAGTATGTTATATTTTCTAATTTATACTTCAACAGAAAGTGAGAAAGATAGATTCACCGAATATCTCAAAAGAAACAATAGGCATAGTATAAGTAGTTGGTATTTGAAATCACAATTAGCTTTTATATCTATTATATCTTTGAAAGAAATCTATATTTCATATACAGTATTGCCAAAAGATAAAGCAGATTCTGTGAAATATCCAAATAAAATTATAAAAGCAAGTCATCTATAAATATTAAAAAAGAAAACTGAAAAAATATAAAAACATAATGCAACAGTGAACAAAAGCTAGTTATACAATCTCCAGTAGAGGAAGAGAGCTGAGTCTATAGTTGCAACAAATACTTATTATAAAAAAAATGTTTGCAACAAAACAGGTTCAACTTTCAAAGGGCAAAAAATATAGAAAAAATCATCCATGACAGAAAAAACAAATACATTACTATTTTAATATGAAATAAGATTTGATGAAGCAGCTCATATTTAAAAAAAAAAAACTTTAAAAATCACAAACATTCATTTAAATTTACACAGACTATCCTGAACTCAACCCAGAACCTCTATTTTATATTTTGATAGAAGTATTCTGGATCATAGCAGAATTTAATTTTTTAACATTCTTAAAGAGCAAAGAGTAAGTGCAATGTGATTGTTTAACTAAATTATAAAAATCAAAACACAACAAAGTTCAAGTGAACTTCTGAATGTAAAAATAGGTAACATTTTAGGGTTGATTCCATATAATAAATCATCCATCAATATCATCCTACATTTTTATCATAAATATACCAAAAGAGACTTTGGATCTGATATTTGATAATGCTGGTAAAATATTCTTTAGCTGTGATATCTGATCTAGGAATATGCTAATAGTATTTGACCAACATTTTCAGGTCATAGGTGCCTCTAATTCCAATTATCATGAAACAAATTTAAGTTAATTCCAAGCCTGTGTGTTTTACAGTCTAATTTTCATTAAATGAAATTTTTTAAAAAATCACTTTTGCCTCTCTTAGTACGGTAAAGAGTCCCACTAATCCACAAGCAAAACAACAACTACAAGAAAAGACATATTCAGACATTGATTGATTTCTTATCTTCAGAATTAGTTTGGCAAAGCCAACAACCAATGAACAAGAGGACTATTGCACTAATGGATACTTCAACTGTTTCCCTTGGAAATGGCAATGAGACTAATAATAGCATGCAATAACAATAATGAATCTTATTAGCTTTTCATGATGATCGTGATGGTGATGATGATGATGATTATCCTAGGTTGAAAATAAGATTACAACAAAGCATATTATGCAAGATGTTCTCTGAAATTATAAATGAAATATGTTCTCTTCCATATGTGCAACATTTCTTCCAAACAGCATGCATGGTAGCACTATTTCTTTGGTGCAGAATAACAGAAAGATCATTCCCAATCACTCCAATTAATTTTTGGTTATTGTCACTATGAAAGTATATACTAGAAGCCCACATATATTTGTTCTTTTCCCATATCTGCAATATTATTACTTATCTGTAAGTAAGTGAGAACTCCTCTTGCCCATCACACATAGAAAAATCACCTAATATCTGACAATGGATTAAGCCATCCTTAAAGTTTGGCTTTTTCAGGGTAAAATTAAGTATGTATTATTTTTGCCCTAGAAGTTGAGTTTATATAAAAAATAGCTAATTTTTAAATGCCCTACTGTGTAATAATATTGCTCACCTCATGCCATTACATTTGCTTAAAAATAGCAATCCTCTACTTTCAATAAAATTGATGTCAACCATGCAATCCCCTTAATTGTAATAACTACATAAAACAGCAGGTGGTTTTAGGTCATTGTTATTTCAAGCACTGTTAAAAATATTGATAAAAGTTTCTGTTTCAATAGCATTAAGTTATTGTCTTCTAACAGAACCTGTACTGTGCATGATTATAGCAGTCTTTAATATTATGAAACTCTGTAGAACATTATATATACACATATATTTTAATATATATATATATATATATCCTCCCATCTTGACTGACTGAGCTTCAAAATAGAGAATGGATATAGAAGAAAGCAAGATTAGTTTAACAGTTTGGGTAATCAATGTCTAGTATGTAATCTAAATCTTAGCCAATATATTTACTATCTCTGTCTATTAAATACAAACATTTAATGTAATTAATTGTAGCTTTTCTTATGATCACACACAATTCTTCCTTTCCCCCATCAAAAAATCCATCCTTAGCCATTATATACATCTTTCAAAATGGGATATAATGGGGCTTGTCTGTCTTTCTTACACATCAGAGGAGGGTCACCCAGTTTAAAAAGAATTATTGGACCTTGCCCAGGGTAAATAATGATTATTTCATCCAAAAAATGTTTCTAGGGTACCACTTATACGTCAAGCACTAGGTCTTCTATAGGTTTATAACCCTATAAAGGCTTATAAACATTTCTTTGGTACTTGGAGCTGCCCCATAGTCAATGTGTATCCTCAACGGAAGTGTGAGCCTCTTTTAGGTGGTGAATGGAAAAAGGAAAAAACAAGTGATGTAAAATGATTTGGACCAGGAGCCAGTAAAAATGGCCTCAAATCCTGTCTACGTCTCAAGATTGTGATCTTGGGCACTTCACTAAACCTATTTGGGCCTCAACTTCCTCATTTGTTAAGTTAGTGAGTGATGAAGATGGCCCCTCAACATTGAAATTATATTATGTTTCCTTTTAATCACTCTTATGCCATCTTGTCTATGATTCTAATATAAACATTTTTCAATTAACAGTGATCAATATAATACATTTCCGACTATTTTACATTTTCTATTCCTTCTTCTGCTCACCGTTTTGTCTGATGAACATATATTTACCTCCCAAAACACTTTTTTCACCATACCTATACCTGTGGTTCTTAAAATTCTTCAGGTAAAATTTCTCTGATGGAAGCTAAGGATTCTTTCTCCAGAAAAATGCACATGTCCATACAGACATACAATTTTTCTTGTTATTTTCAGAATGAGTAAGCACATGCCCCATTTAAAGAGTTCAGCTGTTACTTGGCTCTAGCCAATGGTTATTAGGCAGAAATGTTGGTACACACAATTTTAAAAAGTTGCTTATTTTTTAAAAGAACTCAGAAATAAAGTTTTTTTATATGAAATCTCCTAATTTTAAAATCTTACCAATAATTTAAAAAATGAATACTCCATGTGCACCAAATACAACCCATTTTCTGAGACAAATTATAGCTCATGGAGTATATTTCAACCAATTTGAAATCCTAGCTTAAAGCTTCTAGTGTATTTCAATTGGTGCCCAAGGACTGTTTTCACTTTGCATTGGGAAATGCACTAGCATAAACTGCAGAAGGTTGCAACTACCTAACCACTTAGCAGATTGGCAGTCAGCCCAACCCACTCATTTTACATGTAGGAAAGCTGAACCCTAAAGAATTAAAATACCTTTCCCAAGGTCAGATGGCAAGTTGGTAAGAAAACTGGAGCAAGAATCCAAGTCTCCCACTTCCCAATAAAATTTCTTTTCCTCTGTATCTTATACCCTTCCTCCTCATTTTTCCAGTATGTCCCTGATAGAAAAATTCCATGCTTTCAAACTGCAAACATAATTTTCTTATATGTGGAGCTGCCTTTCCTTAGGATCATGCTGTACTTTATTTTGTCTTCTTTATTTATCATAAAAATTGAATATATAATAAGAAATTCTACATAATTTATAATAAAATTATATGCAGTTTCAGATATAGGTTATAGCTAGAGACACATACCATATGAGACTTTTAACAACATGAGCTCTCTTCACAAAATTTTTAATTCTTTGTATACAAGACAATACCTCTCTCATTTTCCCCATTGTTATGAACAACATCCTTCCCCTTTCTAAGTTCTTTGCCTAAAATATGTGGTTACTCCCTCTTGGGCACTGTTCAAATCACACTGGAAGAATGCTAATCTTGACAGCTCAGGAAAAAAAACACTTGGATAAGTCAAAATTAATCCATTCTTTTAGATGCCTTGTCATTTTCAACCAGTAATTTGAATTTGCCTTCTCAAATACAGACCACTATGAAAAACACAAGGGGCTGATGGTTGTCAAAAAATGGAGGAAGTATTTTAATAAAAATAGCATGGTAACAAGATAAAATCTTTATTTTTTTTTCTTTTAAAAAGTGTTGCTGCATTTGGTATTTTTTAAGCCACAATTATTGACATGCTACAGGAAAAAATGTATACATGGGTCCTTTTCTTAGTATTGCTCAACAGCAATGAAAATTAATGATTATAGAAATGGAAATGAATATCTTTGGGAACATTCAATCTATTGGAATCATTTTTAATCTAATTAAATCATATCCTCAAACCTAGGGAATCTAAGAACTATATTCCAATTCTTCTCCTCTCCTCTTAGAAAGTACTGTGGTAGGAGTCCATGAGCCTGATCTGTCCTGTACACATTTTCGTATGTCATATATGCATAAACACACACAGATATATTAATATATTGTTTGTAATTATTTTTGTTGAGATCATTGTTGAAATTGCTAAGGTGCCTACTTTGAAAATGAGGAGATTTTACATACACACTGGCTTCTGACTTCTCTTAAATAACTAGAAAATCTAGAAACAACTAACGGAACCTAAGTCACCGTCTCCCTTTAAACGGAATGAAGACTTCCACTTTTCTACATTTCCCAGCATTCTTCCTTGTGTCTCCAACACTGAGCCCATTTAATAACTTCCTTGTACCCAAACCTCATCATTCATTTAACTTTTGGGACATTTGTAGGGATTTATAATTATGATTTTTTTTCTTTAATGAATGTTGTGTATGTTTTGCTAAAATGATAGCGATTGGCAGTGTGTATACAACTCCAAAGTAACCAATTATTTCAATGTAGAAAAGTAAGAGTTCACATCAAAATCAAGTGCTTCACGTAATACCACTTAAACGAATTTCCCAATCAATTCAATCCAAGTGGTAGTGTTGGAAGATAATTCTCTTGGGTCCCTGGCATCTCTGCACATCTGTGAGCAAGGCACTGATTTCCTTCTTGTTCTGGAAAATTGTTTCAAAGATGTTTGTATAATGAACAGCCTTGGGAAATAGAGATGGTGTCTCCCACCAAAGCAAGCAACAGACAGGCTTTTCCATTCGAAAAGATTTGGTGATGGCTACACTCAAAGTCCAGACTTCACTGCTATGCAATGTATCCATGTAACAAAATTGCACTTGTACCCCCTAATATATAAAAATAAAAGTAATAAAATAAAAGACTTGGGTTCCCTCAGCACAGGTTTCTCTTTTACCAAGTAACCCACTGTGTGTGCTGACGTCAGTCTGGGCCCATCCTGTCCCTCCTGTCTTCTGCCAACAACCATGAAACCATTGCAGCCTAATCTGTTATCCTACACTGGGTAAAACTTCAGCTCTCTTAGCTATTGACAAACAACCTCAGTTACTAATTTTTATGAATTAATCAAATGCTTGGAGTTTAATCTAAATCATACCATATGATTTCAAATGCACTCACCCCTTATTCTTATGTCCACATAAGAAAAATGATTCATAAACCTCCTACAGGTGTTTGGAATATTCTGGGTAAATTGCTCATGATCAGGATATTGGTACTGTAGAGGTGGTGTGCTGTGATTATAAACACAGGCCTTGCAAGGAAATAGACCAGATTTTAATTACTGGTTCCCTTGCTTATTAGCCATGTGACGTTTGGACTGTTGCTTCACTTTCTTGAGTCTCAGTTTCCTCATCTATGAAACAGGACAATAATTCCTATAATATAATGCTGTTATAAGTATTCAATTCAATGTTTGTAAACTTTATCAACAAGAATTTTTCTTCAGTAACTCACGTAGAGGGATAATCTGTTGTTGTTTCTTGCTAGTATAGATTTACTAAGAAGGAAAGAATTAGAATGCTCAAATTTTTCTCTCCTTCTTTCTCCCTCCTTCTTCTCTTCAATGTTCAGAATAATCAGGACTACACTCACAAATTCTAGATGTTTCTTATTCCTAGAAGGTATTTTTTTCATTAGTTCTACAAGGTCAAGAAATCAAACCCTAATAGGCATTTAAGCCCATGGCAACAGAATGTACACTTGGGGAATCGAAGATGAAGGAGTTGAAGGATCGATTCTAGGTGTGTTGGATTTGTTGAGATTTGACACTGTGAATGGATGAGCCCTTACAAACATAATGAGTGAGATGTGCAATGTTTGGGGGATGGTCATGCTTGAAGATCTGCCTCGAGGGGTGAGGGGGGCATGGGCAATATACGTAACCATAATATTTGTACCCCCATAATATGCTGAAATTAAAAAAAACAAAAAAACCATGTTCTTAAGGTGGCAGAACTTTGGTAGGATAGGCCTCTGGCAGATGTGTCCTACAGGAAGTGGTGGACCAATAGAGTACCCGACCCCTAAATGTCCACCTGAGCCTGGGAGAAAGAACAGTTGCCAAACAGTCAAATGTGGATTAAAATATGGTCGTTCTTATTTTGCATGTACTGCACATGGGAGAAGAAAGATTACCAATGGAAAATAGCTATTGAGTTCTGGCCCAGTTTGGGAAGTGAAGCCATCAACTTAGATTGTTGTGATTTGCAAAAATTTGTAAAGGTGGTGTTTATTTTATGAAGATCATAATAGAGCAATCTAAATCTGTTTAGCTAAGTGCCTAGAAAATAGTATGTGCTCAATAAGTTGGAGCTTTTATTGGTTTTATTATTCTAATCAATATAGGCCATTCTTGTTTAAAGTTCTCAATCCTGTGACACATATCTTTATTCTTCTCAGACTCTTGGGACAATAAATATTTCCAAGAGGTCATCAAGACCAACCTTTTATTCTATGTAGCAACTATTTGTGAAGCTTCTCTGACAGATGATTATGTACCCTTTGCCAGAATTCATTGACATGAACTTCACAATTTTTATTAAGTATTCTTTGTGAAATTCCCATCTACGTGCTTTAAATTGTTTCTAGAATATTTTTCATAAGGGAAAAATACCAAATTCTCTGATAAATATCATTTTTATGACTATACTTTGACATAAAGAATATTGAATAGTTATATCTATAAAACAAGAAATACATAGGAACAATTAATATTAACTCACTCATTAAATTATTTGTACAAGACATGAATTTAATGTGTAAGTAGGTGTATATCTAATCTTATTGTTAATGTTACATATTCATATTTGAGTTTTTACATATATAGAATTTGGATTCTCTCTAAGCGTAACACTGACTATAAAGAATTAAGAAAGTTTGATAAATTACACAATAGAGTAGAATATCATTGTATCTGATAGATCATCTTAGATGTCAGCTAAGGTAAATCTCAATAATAATTGAGGATAAATAGTAATACATCAGGGAAAGTCAAAAGAAGAAAATAATCTATTTTAAAATTTATGGGTTCCCCAAACGTGTTCTGTGACATGAATCTAATTCAAACTTAATTGAGTATAAAACTTCAGGATAACTTATAGGCATGTTGGAAATGTAGTATGGAGTACAAAGGCTCACATCTTAGGGGTGTAGACAACAGATCCTATCTACTCTGTGCCCAGAGTGTGAAAGGAGTAATATTTAAAACTGAGGGAAGCAGAAATCATTTTCACTACACTAAATTAATTTGCACAGTCTCTCCTGAGCCTCTTCGAACTCATTCTACTGGGGAAAAGTTTAAATTATAGGTGGCGTATTCTCTGTACAATGAACCTAAGTTATTAAAAGCTCTAATCTTATCAGCCACCTATTGTTAGCCAAATTGTGATATTCATTATAATATTTTCCCACAGAAAAATTTCAAGCAATTCAGCCAAATGAATTTATTTCAATTCATAAGCATTTTTACTCTTGCTGAAACATTATGGCGAATGCACAGCTGCGTAAGATTTTGTCCTCCTCTTTTCTCACCTTCAAGTTTTCATCTCATAGAGGGACTTCTTAAGGGCACAAAATACCTTTACCAGAAGGTATAATAATAAGAAAAGGGCCCATTATTTAAGAAACTATAGGCTCCTCCAAGAAAAAGACTTGGTCTCATGCATCAATCCATTCTCTCTTTTAAACATGAGGTCCAACTTGTCGATTGAATAAATGATTTAAGAAGTGGAGAAAAGAAAGATGGATCAAAGTTGGGTATGAAAAACACAGGAAATATTTCTAGTCATCACTGAGAGAGGAATACAAAAAGTATTTGAGCTAGGTTTTTGAAGAATGAAGATTTTGGCAGACAGTTATTGCGGGAAAGAATATTTAAAAACAGAATTCAGTACGAGCAAATTTATAAATATGGGAAAGAACAAAGTTAAATTTAGTGAAGAGCAAGGAGCATCTTTGACTGTAAAAGTTTAAGAGTAGTTAGAAAGGAATTATCTAGGAATTATCATGTGAAAATTTCACCTGACAGTGTGCCAAGTAGAAAGCATTGTTTCATTTGTGTTTTTATCTTTGTCTGACCAGCATTTGTCTTATTCTGATGAGAGCTGACTGATAAGACTGGGAATACTATCTCTTTCCTACATTTATTTGAAATTGTTTGAGGTATAGTTTATGTTCTGTACAGTGCCCAAGTCATACGAATTGTTATGTATGTATATGTAATTAAATATGTAATTACCAATTAGATCAAGATATCTAGAATCTTGGAAGACCTCCTATATCATTTATGTACTAATGCTCCATCAAAGGAGATCATTTTTCTCCCCTTTATTACCATGTATTATTTTTGCCAGTTTTTGAGTACCATATAAATGCCATCTTGCTTCTTCAACTAAACATGTCTATGAGCTTCATCCATGTTGCTGTATGTGGCAGTAGTTCATTCTTTTTTCTTTGCTCTGTAGTATTCCATTGTATAAATACATCATTGTCGTATCTCACTCTAATCATACTTATTTACCCGCTTCATGTTGGGAGAAAATTTTGGTTGTTTTCAGTTTAAATAAATCAAGTTAAGTAGGGACTTTTGTTAGGAATAAAATCTTCTTACATACAGCAACCATATATATCATAATTTACCTTGATCCCAGTCTACACATATTTCTCTGGATTAATTGTTAATAGTCCCCCCTCCTTTTACTCTTAAAAAGTGATAGGGTTTGTATGATAAATTACCTGGCAATCCTATATAAAAATTAGATTTTACAGTTAACAAATATAATATCTTCTGAAATGAAAGATTAAGAATAGCCATCACAATAGCAGCTAGACCTATAAAATTTAAATTAATTAGAAGAGCCTCCAAGAATTCCAGTACTGAACAGTGATCTTAAGTAGCTCATTATTACTATGGATAATGGGCAGTGATTTACTCAAGAATAACTTTAGAACTTCAGTATGTAGATTACTAAAATTAACTTCTTAAGATTGTATGAGAACAATAGAATAAAAATAAATTACAGCAAGAGCTACTGAACAATTTCTTATCCAAAAACACTTTTTTGAGGATTTCTGTGGGAGGGTAACATGTTTAATTTTATCTCTCAGTGGCCTATTCATTTCATACACACACAGGCTAACACCAAGAGAACAGAATCCACATCACAAAATTTCACCGAAGCCATTAGCAACATCTACACGTTTATTTTTTCTTCCCCTTATAAAACTTTATATACTTTGAAACATATCATGATGGGACTTGATTTGGCCATTTCCATTTTATTCAGTGCATTTATTATTGATGCTTTTTTAAATTATTGATTGTGCTATTTATTTAATATTCCCAAGACTTAAATATTAATAAAAGAATGTATCCCCTAAGTAACTCAAATTTAACTCTATCTTCATCTCTCCTCTAAGCACTAATTCAATCAATGATTTCCACATACATTATACACTTCATTCATCACCAATGAACTGCACGTTGAAATACCTGTTTTTAATTTCTTCTTGAATACATTATATATCCTAGACTTCGCACCTAAGTGTTGATGAGTTTTACTGTTATATAGGAGTGTCATAGATATAATTTGTTACCATTAAAATCCTGTTACTAAGTATTACTTTTCAATCAGCTTCTGAAATTTAGCCAATACACACTAGAAGGCATGAAAAATTGGCAAATGGTAAAAGCTTGATGTTCTTATTTAACAAGGTGTTAGTGTGCATTCATACTAAAGGTATTAAATGGATTTAGTGCCTCAAAGAAGTGCTTGAAAGAGGCTGTGGATAAAAGTAAGAAGACTAGCTGGACAGAAAATTATGAATGATGTCTTCCTAACTGTCCAATGATAAAATAAAAAAGAATTTGGAAATGTCTTTTAAACCAATAATGGAGGAGAAAAATAATTTTTTTGATTCGAATAATCCATTATTACAAAAGTCACTATATGAATTTGTAGAAATCCAACAAGAAAATTGGTGGCAAGATTTGCAAAAACAGCAACAAATAATTCTATTCTCTCTTTGTTAGAGATATTATTTCCTGAAAATATATCTTCTAAAGGAGGAATTTACATTTAGCATAGTTATGGCAAAATATGATATTTATAGATAAAATAGATAGTATTCCATATTATTTGCTTATATATTTATTGCAATAATTATTTTGAGATCATTTTAATTTGTTTTTATTTTATTTTTGCTACAGCTCTTTTCTTTCTTGCAACAAAAAATTAGCCATCTTGCTGGAAGCTCAGACTTTAAAGAATCAAAATATATAATTTGGCTATTGCGAGATTTCATTTTATATAGTGATAAACTTTTTGTTTCCATGTAGGCTTTTACTAAATAAGCAATGTGCCTCTGTTCTGCATTCTGAATTTCATTAAATGTCATTCTGATCAACACTCTTTTAAGTTAATCCAATTAGTTGGGCTTCCAACAAAGGATTTTGAAAATGAATTGTAGCCTGCATATTAAGCCATTGTCTCCAAAAAATACCACACATTGCAGTGATCCAAATGTTGAGATTTTGTGGGACATATTTGGACTCTTTCACTAAATATAAATTTGCAGCCCTCATCTCTTAATTTCAAATAACAATATTTCTAGACTTATTAATAGATATTAAAAAACACTGGAAAACTTGACCATGTTTCCTCATAGAGAATTCTCTGACATAAGATAACTAAACTAAACACTACCTCTACTGAAAGCATCAAAACACCATGGATAGTCTTCATCCATGAATTCTTTACCTTAGACATTCAAACATGCTTTGGGGCATCCCCAGCCCTCTCCTTGTGCCCTCTTTGGAAAAAATTCCAATCATTCTTGATACTTATTGACCTCAGTAGTCAAAATCTTCTGACCAACCTGTGACCCACCTGGGATTTTCTTCCAGGAGAATGGCTTTTTTTCCTTTAAGAAAGTAAAAATTCACCCCCAAACCTTATGCAATGTTTCTAGTAAAGCACACATTTAATGATAAACATTAAAACAATGGAAAATAGAACTTCCATACACTGTTGGTGGGAATATAAAATGGGGTAGCCACTTTGGAAAATGGTCTGATAGTTTCTCAAAAAGTTAAATAGAGTTAACTTATGACCCAGCAATTCCAACCCAGCTATATACCTAGGAGAAATAAAAATATGCATTCATACAAAACCTTGTACATGTATGCAGCCATAATTATAATATCTCAAAAAGTGGAAACAACCCAAATATCCCAAAACTGACAAACGAATAAATACAATGTGGTATATACATACAGTGAAATATTATTTGGCCATAAAAATGAATGAACTCCTGAACATGCTACAATAAGAATGAAGCTTATAAAAATAATGCTAAGTAAAAGAAGCCTGTCATAGCAGACCATGTATTGTATGATTGCATTTGTATGAAATGTCAGCATAGGCAAATCTACAGAAGCAAAAAGTAGATTAGTGGTTGCCTAATGATAAGGGGCAGGGAGGAATAGGGAATGACTACTAATGGACATGGAGTTTCTTTTTAGAGTGACAAAAATGTTCTAAAATTGATTGTGATAATGGTTGTGCAAGTCCATGAATACATTAAAAACTATTGAATTCTATATTTTAAATATGTAATGTATCAGGAGATAATTGAGTATAAATATATAAATAAATAAATACACACACACAAACATACACATGCACACACAAACAATTGACCTGTGGACAATGTGGGGGCTAGGGCCACTGACCCCCTGCACAGTTCAAAATTTACATACAATTTTTGAATCCTGCAAAACTTAACTACTAGTAGCCTGCTGTTGACCAGAACCCTTACTGATTATATAAATAGTTGATTAACTCATATTTTGTAAGTTATATGGACTATATATTGTATTTGTACAAAAAGTTAAGCTGGAGAAAATAAAATGTTATTAAGAAAATCATGAAGAAGATAGCATATATTTATTATTCATTAAGTGGAATTGAATTTACATAAAGGTCTTCACCTTTATTGACTTCACACTGAGTAGGCTGAGAAGGAGGAGGAGGAGGAAGAAGAGGAGTTAGTCTTGCTGTCTCAGGGGTGGCAGATGTGGAAGAAAAGTTACATATAAGTTGACCAACACAGTTCAAACTTGTGTTGTTCAACAGTCAACTGTATATATGTGTGCATGTGTGTGTATGTATGTATATATGGATATACACAAACAATAGCCAGATTGAATATTCATTTATTCGACAAACATTAATTGAGCACCTAGAAAAGCAAGAGTAATATCCTGAACTTTAAAAATTGCATAAATAATAAAAAAGTGAAAAACAATGTGCTTTAAAAAGGAATGAAGTAGATAAAACCCAAGCAAATCTAACAAAGAAAGATATGGTGAATGTCAAGTCAAATCTTGGCTCTACCAGATAATAGCAGGGTAACTTTATACTAGACATTTAATCTTCCTTAGCCAAATACTACTCTGGCTCAGCTAATGCCCATCTGCACAGCAAAACAATTGAATTGTTCTAACTTGTCTTCTATTTGAGAACATTTGGGTTGTATATGATGTTTTTGACAATTATAGCTTTTAAATAAAAAATAAAACAATAGGAAAAAACTTTCAGACAAGAAAACCATTTAACTCATAAAACATCACATAGGCTCAAAGTAAAGAAGTGGAGAAAATATACAACCCAAATGTTCTCAAATAACTAATAACTCATAGTGAGATTGAAGCAGTAATAAAAAAATCTCCCAACAAAAGAGAAGCCCAAGACCAGATGGATTCACAACCTAATTCTGTCAGACCTATAAAGAAGAACTGATACCTATCCTACTGAAACTGTTCCATAACATCATGCAGGAGGGAATCCTCCCTAACTCATTCTACAAAGCCAGTATCACCCGGATACCAAAGCCAGGAAAGGACACACTGAAAAGAGAAGACCAATATGTCTGATGAACATTAATGCAAAAATTCTCAACAAAATACTAGCAAACTGAATTCAATAGCACATCAAAAAGATACTTCACCATGATCAAATGGGTTTCATCCCAGAGATGCAAGGATAACTCCACATACACAAGCCAATAAATGTCATTCACCACATAAATAGAATTAAAAACAAAACAGTATGATTATCTCAATATATGCAGAAAAATCATTCAATAAAATCTAGCCTTTCTTCATGATAAAAACCCTCAATAAACTAGTCATAGAAAAGGAACATACCTAAAAATAATAAAAGCTATATAGGACAACTCACAGCCAACATTATGCTGAATAGAGAAAAGTTGAAAGCATTCCCCCTAAGAACTGGAAAAAACCAAGGATGTCTCTCCTCAACATATAACTGGAAGGTCTAGCTAGAGCAATCAGTCAAGATAAAGAAATAAAGAGTCAGTCAAAAATAGACAACAGAAAATTAAGAGGAATGAACAAAACCTACAATAAATATGGGATTATGTAAAACAGCCAAATATAAGAATCATAAGCATCCCTGAGAATGAAAAAGAAAACATACAAGGTCTGGAAAACCTATTTGAGGGAATAATTGGGGAAAACTTCACTGCTAGAGATTTAGACATCCAGCTATAAGTATCTCAATGAACACCCAGAAGATTCATTGAAAAGAGCCAATTGCCAAGACACATAGTCATCAGCCTGGATAAAGTCAACCTGAAAGAGGAACTCCTGCAAGCTGTAATGTGAAAACATCGAGTAACTTACAAAGGAATACCCATTAGGCTAACTGCAGACTTCTCAACTGAGACTTTACAAGCCACAAGGGATTGGGGTCACATCGTTAGTCTTCTTAAACAGAACAACTGACAGCCTAGAATTTTTTATCCTGAAAAAATAAGTTTCATATATGGAGGAGAAATAAAGACTTTTTTAGACAGGCAAACACTGAGGGAATTTGTCAAGATCAGGCCTTCCCTGCAGAAAATACTCAGAATTCTATTATACATGGATCAGCACAATAGCACCCACCAGAGTAAGCCTACACAAAACCTAAAATTCAGACCTCATATAAAACAATAGCACAAGAAATAAAACAAAGCAATAAGCTACTATACAACAGGATGAACAGAATAGCATCCCACATATAAATTCTATCCATCAATATGAATGGTCTGAATGCTCCACTCAAGAGACATAGGCTGGCTAAATGGATGAAAAAATAATACTCAAATATCTTCTGTCTCAAGGAAACACATCTAACCCACTATGACTTATAAAGACTCAAGGTGAAGGGATGGAAAAAATATTCCATGCAAACAGAAATAAACAAACAAACACAAAAACAAACAAGACAAAAAACAGGTGTAGCCATTTTTATATCAGATAAAATTGACTTTAAATCAGCAATAGTAAAGAAAAACAAAGATGGTCATTTTATAATGGTAAAAGGAGCAATTCAACAACATGACATAACAATCTTCCATATCTATACCTCTAATACATTAGCACCCAGATTCGTACAGAAAACCCTAATACATCTAAGCAAAGAGATAAACAGCAGCACCATAACTTCAGGGGACTTCAACACCCCACTGACAGAACTGGACAGATCATCTAAGCAGAAAATAAATAAACACTGGACTTAAATGAAATCTAGAACAAATGAGTCCAACAGACATTTACAGAACATTTTACACAAAAACTATCGAATATATTTTCTTGTCATCAGCACATGGAACATTCTCAAACACTGATCATATTTTAGGCCACAAAACATAGCTCAATAGATTCCAAAAATTAGAAATCATACCATGTATCTTCTCAGACCACAGTGGAATAAAACTAGAAATTAACTCCAACAGAAAAACTCAATTCTACACAAAGTCATGGAAATTAAACAATCTGCTGCTGAGTGATTATCAGGTGAAGAATGAAATCAAGATGGAAATCACCAGTTTCCTTGAACTTAATAACAAAGGAGACACAAGCTACCAAAATCCATGAGATTCAGAAAAGTAGTTCTAAGGGGAAAATTCAAAGCTTTAATGCCTACATCAAAAAGACAGAAAGATCACAAATCCACAATCTAATGCCATATCTCAAGGAGCTAGAATAGGAAGAGAAAACCAAACCCAAACCCAGCAGAAGAAAAGAAATAAGTAAGATCAGAGCAGATGTAAAAGAAAAAATAAATAAATAAATAAAAAGAATTAATGTAAGGAAAAGTTGGTTCTTTGAAAAGAAAAACAAAATTGATTAACCTCTTTTTAGATGAACCTGAAACAGAAGAGAAAGGAACCAAATAAGCTCATTCATAAATGAAAAGGAAATACTACAACTTATACCACAGAAATACAGTGTATTCTATGTGACTATTACAAAAATCTCTACACACATAAACTCAAAACCATAGAGGAAATGGACAAATTCCTAAAAACACATAACCTTCCAAGACTCAATCAGGAAGAAAGAGAACTCCTGAACAAAACAATAATGAGCAGCAAGATTGAATCAGTAACAAAAAATGTTCCAACAAAAAAAAGCCCTCTACCTGATGGATTCATAGTCGAATTTTACCAGACCTACAAAGAAGAGCTGGTACCCATACTGCAGAAATTATTCAAAAACATCAAGAAGGAGGGAATCCTCCCCAACTAGTTCTATGAAACCAGTATCACCTTGATACAAAAGCCAGGAAAGGACACAACAACATTAAAAGTACAGACCAATGTCCCTTATGAATATAGATGCAAAAATCCAAGTGATTACACCAAGAGACTCCTAGAATTGAGAAATAAATTCAGCAAAGTCTCAGGTTACAAAATCAATATACACAAATCAGTAGCCTTCCTATGTACCAATAACAGTCAAGCCGAGAGTCAAATCAGCTTGACTCAATACCATTCACAATAGCTACAAAGAAAATAAAATACTTAGGAATATACTTAACCAAAGAGGTATAAGATCTCTACAAAGAGAACTATGAAACATTGAGGAAAGAAATAATGGAGAACACAAACAAATGGAAAAAAATATCATGCTCATGGATCAGTAGAATCAACATTGTTAAAATGTCCATAATATCCAAAATTATTTATAGATTCAATGCAATCCCCATCAAAATATCAGCATCATATTTTACAGATCTAGAAATGATAATTCTAAACTTCATTTGGAACCAGAAAAGAGCCCGCAGAGCCAAAGCAATTGTAAGCAAAAAGAACAAATCTGGAGGCATCACATTATCAGACATCAAACTATACTACAAGTGTATAGTAACCAAAACAGCAATGTATTGGCACAAAAAGAGAGACATAGACCAAAGGAACACAACAGAGAACCCAGGTATAAAACCATCCACATGTAGCCAACTGATCTTTGATAAAGCATACTACAATATACCCTGGGGAAAAGAAGCCCTATTCAATAAATGGTGCTAGAATAATTGAATAGCCATATGCAGAATATTGAAACAGTATCCATATCTCTCATCACAAACATTAATTCAAGATGGATAAAAGACTTAAATGTAAGGCATGAAACCATAACAATTCTAGAAGAAAATATTGGAAAAACTCTTCTAGGTATTAGCCTAGGCAAAGAATTTATGAAGACCACAATGGCAATCAGAGCAACAACAAAAATAAATATATGGGACTTGGTAAAATTAAAAGCTTCCACACAGCTAAGGAAATAATCAAAAAAACAAATATGCAATCTACAGAATGGGAGAAAATATTCACAAGCTATATACCTGATAAAGGGCTAATAACCAGAATCTACAAATAACTCAAGCTAATCAGCAAGGAAAAAACAAACAATCACCTTAAAAACTGGGCAAAAGTCATGAACAGAAGCTTTTCAAAAGAAGATAGAATAATGGCCAATAATCATATGAAAAAATGCTCAGCATCACTAATCATCAGGGAAATGCAAATTAAAACCAAAATGAGATATCACCATACTCTAGTTAAAATAGCTTTTATTAAAAAGTCAAAAAACAATAGATTCTGGTGTGGATGCAGAGAGAAAGGAATGCTTATACACTCTTGGTGGGACTTCAAATTAGTATAACCTCTATGGAAAACAGTATGGAGATTCCTTAAAGAACTGAAAGTAGACAAAAGTAGATCTACCATTTGATCCAGAAATCCCACTACTAACCCAAAGAAAATGAAGTCATTTTATCAAAAAGACACCTGCGTGTGAATGTTTATTGTAGCACAATTCACAATTGCGAAGATGCGAAATCAACCCAAGAACCCATGAATTCATGAGTGGATTAATAAAATGTGGTATATGTACTTCATACTACTCCATCATGCAGAAGGATGAGTTAATGCCTTTTACAACAATCTGGATGGAATTGGAAACTGTTTTCCTAAGGGAAATATCTAATGAATGGAAAAACAAACACCACATGTACTCACTGCTAAACTGGAACTAATTTATGAGCGCACATATGCACAGAGGGAAGTAAAACTCAGTGGAAATCAAGCAGGGGGTAGGGGGTCAGATAGGATGGGCAAAAACTTCCCTAATGGGTACAATGAACACTATCTGGGTGATGGGCACACTTATAACCCTGACTCAAACATAATAAAGTCAATACATGCAACCAAAAACATTTTTACCCATATAATATTTTGAAAAAAATATCAATTATATATTTCAAAATAAATAAATAAAATGTGCAAGATATATATATGCAACTATATATATGTAGAAATATATATATATATATATATATATATAGTACTCAGCCATAAAAAAGAATGAAATAGGCTAGGCATGGTGACTCATGCCAGTAATCATACCACTTTGGGGCACAGGAGGATCACTTGAGGCCAGGAGTTCAAGAACTCCCTGAGCAACATAGCATGACCCCGTCTCTACAAAAATGGAAAAATTAGCTAGGCATGGTGGCACATGCCTATATTTCCAGCTACACAGGAGGCTGAGGGAATAGGAGCCCAGGAGTTTGAGGATACAGTGAGCTATTACGACACCATTGCACTCTAGCCTGAGTGATAGAGTGAGACCCTGTCATAAATGAATGAATGAATGGATGAATGAATGAATAAATAAATAAATAAAAGAAATAATGTCTTTGCAGCAACTTGGATGGAACTAGAAGCCATTATCTTAAATGAAGTATCTCAGGAATGGAAAAATAAATGCTGCATGTACTCACTTATAAGTAGGAGCTAAGAGATGGTGTACATTGTCGTACAGAGTTGTATAATAGACTTTCTAGACTCAGAAGAGGGGGAGGTTGGGAGGGAGATAAGGGATCAAAAATTACCTATCAGGTACAGTGTATACTATTCAGGTGACAGGTACCCTAAAAGCCCTGACTTCACCACTGTGCAATTCATTCATGTATAAAAAAACCACTTATACCCCCTAAATCTATCGAAATAAAAAAAAAGAAGAAAAAAATGGAAATGAATGTTAACCTATTTCATTAAATTGTCTGCACCTTTCCAATCTTTTACCTTCCAATCTTATGCCTTTGTTGAGGTATAACTGATGGATAAATGGATAAGGAAAATGTAATATCTGTATCTGTATAACAACATTATTGAGCCATAAAAAGAAGGAAATTCTGCCATTTTTACAACCTAGATGAACCTAGAGGATATTATGCTAAGAGAAATAAGCCAGACACAAACAGGCAAATACTGTATGATCTCACTTATATGTGGAAGTAAAAAGTTGAACTCATAGAAGCAGAGAGTATAACAATGGTTCCAGGAGCTGGAGAGTAGGGGAAGTGGGGAGGTGTTGGTCAAAGGGTACAAAGTTTCAGTCATGTTAGAGGAATAAGTTATGTAGATCTAATGTACAGCATGGTGACTATAGTTAATAAGACAGTATTGTATACTTTAAATTTGCTAAGAGGATAGATGTTAAGTATTCTTACCACCAGAAAAAAATATGTCTTTTTAAAGATGGAAAAAGAAATAAATACACATAACCATATGAGCCAACTTGTGCACGTTGCAGTGGAAAAAAATGAGCACCTAAAGCAGAATGAGCAGATGTAGTGTAAAATTCACAAATTGCATTTCTAAGTTTGTGTCTATTACTAGTGTTATAAGCTTTTTTTCTATCCTGATCATGAATATACAAGGTGAATTTGTATTTCCCCAAGTGTTTTTAAATTTAATGGTTCTTATATATTTTGTCAAGCAACTTTATTTTCAACTTACAGAGCAGTGCACCAAATAGAATCAATACTCCTCGATTTGCCAATTGTTGAGTAGAATCAAGAGAGCGGTGCTCTGGAGTTAGAAAGATCCAGCCCGAAGCTTTCATTCGCCACGTGACTCTGTCAAGTTAGTTACCTAAGATAGTCTTAGTTTCAGTGGCAGACTCTGCAAGTTGCTTTCTCAATATCCATTCTCTGCTTTGTCCTTAGATAAACCTCAATTCATCTTAAGCATCAGTGTTCACAGTTAATACTTGATTTTCCCTGGATTAGCTTTAGTCATTGAGAACTACAAGGAAGTTCCTGAGAGGGGCTTCCCAGAGAGCTTTCAAGTAGGGGCAGAGACACTTGGCATTCCATTTTGGCCCTTTGTTCTTCATTCTTCCCCTTTATTGCTTGTCTAGAAGGTAGACACCATACCTGGAGAAGCAGAAGCCATTGGGGCATGAGGTAGCACATCACAAGCCAAGGATCTCAAAGTAGGAAGATAAGATATTTCTTATGACACTGTGTAGCAAATGCATTAGCCCTGGACACTGTAACTAAAAACTAAATCTCAATTGATTAAATTCCTGTTTTGTAGGTTTTATGTTGCTTATTTTATAGCAGAGCACATTTTGATAATTTTCTTTTCTGATATTAGTTGAAGATAATGATTAGACCAATCCTGGTGTTTTTGATTAGCACAAAAAGTGCCAGCAAATGTTAACTATTAATATTATTAGCAGGGATTCTTTCAAAAACCTTAACAAACAGACACCTCTGAGATACCTTGCTTCTGAGGCAAGACATGAGGGGGGAGAGACATGTGTATGTGAACCAAAATATATATATACACACAACACACACATATATATATATATTATAGCTATTTAGTCTGATAAAATCTAATTGGTTTCTAGTTACACCTTTTTCAACTAGGAATGGCTTCTGCATTATAAACCTAACCTTGGAGCTATTGCCATTTTCCCGTGGTCTTGAAGAAGTCAATAAGTAATTGATAAATTTTCTGTCACTGTGGGCAATTAATAGGAGTTACACAGCATCGGTTACATCAATTTTCCTGTATCTGAGGAGCAAAAAATTGATTTCACAAGCTTACTGGTGCATATTGATTCAATGCCTATCCCTAGGCCATTTCTATTTAACGCTTTTGTGCAGTCATTGAGAAAAATCTCAGGACTGTCAAATAAAATCTACTTCTGTGGAGTTTTTATCTATTACTCTGCTTTGCAAGTATTTTTGGTATCGGTAATGCACTTTCAAGTTGGGAGATGTGGTTATTCTCTCTCTTAAAATGTTTTCATATTTGGAAAATAAGAATAGGAATAGCTAAAATTATTATTCATTGAAGTCTAAAATCTCTGATGACACATTTGAAAAGATATTAGAAGTATGTGTTTGTTGAAAAAGAATAGGATTTGTGTGTTTTAAGACTCTCTCATGGGTTTCAATAACTTGTTTGAGATAAAGGAAGACAAATATATTTCCAACACTTTAGTTGAAGGGTACTCTACTTTCTTATCTTCCTAGGAAGGCCTGGGTAGGAAACCAACAATCAAAGAGAAGGAAAATATCTGACTATAGTAATAATAAACCTTAAAAGTAAATCTAGACATGTGTTTACTCAAATAATTCCCTGTCAACAAATATAGATGAAACATCAATGCAGGTCGGGTACATTCTAGGTCTTAGAAATAATATAGTGAGCAAGACAGACAAGACCCCTTTCCTCATACACCCTACATTCAAGAGAAGTATAGATGGATGAAAAGGGGAAGATAGAAAAAAATAATAAATCAATACACAGTATAATTTCAGATAGTGTCAATGCTGTGAGGAATAATCTAGCTACAGCTGAGAGAGTAGGTGGTGTGACTGGGAATTTGCCATCAGCATAGGGTGGTCAAATATTCTTTTCAGAAGGGGTGAAATTTGAGCTAAAACCTGAATGATAAGGATAAAAAAGTGCACAAAAACTGGATGTAGACAGTCTAGAAAGAATAGCCTGTGCAAAAGCCCTAAGGAAGGAAAAATCTTGAGTTACTTGAAGACCAGATGGCAAATCTAGTGGCTGGAATGAACAAGGAGTGAATGGCAGAGGATGAGGTAAAATCGGTCAATAGAAGCCAGATCATGAAAATCTGTGCACTTAACAGACCTCAGTAAAAATGTATGGATTTAATTTTATACGACATGAATGGTGACTGCAGGGATTTAGGCATGGGAGTTTCTGAACACATGTTTTGTTTCTTCAATCCCAATGTCCTTCATTAATCCTATATTTCACAGAAATTAGTTAAGATTATAAAAAATAATAAAGAATGTAATTGTTATAATTCCTCAAAATTCAAAAACTGTTCATTTTTTTCTGTAAAACTCTGGTTCTCAGCTGGGGGTGATATTGCCTCCCCAGGAACACTGGCAATATCTGGAGACATATTTGGTTGTTGTCATTACAGGATGCTACTGGTATCTAGTAGGTAGAGGCCACTGATGCTTTCAAACAATACATAGCCACCCCCAAAAAATCACCTTATTTAGTCCAAATGTCCATAGTGCCAAGGTTGAGAAATCCTACTTATTATAAAGGAACTTAAACAATAGAATTCGAAAGATACTGACATTCTAATATATAAGAAATAATTTTTTATTTGACTTGATGTTGGCATTTTCATTTACTCAATGTTCCAATATCTCCCCTTTAAGTAAATGCATAAATATATACATAGAAATAGAACAAAAACAAAATAATTAATTCTTGGTGCCATGGACTGAATTGTATCACCTTAAAATTCACATGTTGAAGCTCTAACCCTACATGTGACTATATCTGGAGATAGGGTCTTCAGGAGATAACTAAGGTTAAATGAGCTCATAATAGTGAGTCCCTAGTCTTATAGAACTATGGCCATATAAGAAGAGGAAGAGGGAGAGAAAGAATGAAATCACTCTGTCTCTCCCCACCATGTGAGGACACAGTGAGGAGGTAGCTGTCTGCAAGCCAGGAAGAGAGCCCTCACCAGAAACCAAACACTGTTGGACCTTGATTTGAACTTTCCAGCCTCCAGAGCTGCGAGAAAATAGATTTTAGTGTAAATCCACCCAGTGTATGTATTTTTTTATGGCAGGTCAAGCAGACTAAGACACTTGGATGTGAGCTTTCCAAACAGTGATCAATGTAGAGGGAAAGGAGAGCTTAAGAAAGTATCACTAATCTCTGTGATGCACTTCAAAGTCATAGGACTTTCAACCCAATGCTTATTTAACGTATTACATTCAACTTGATAGACAACAAGAAAATGTTTTCCAAACTTTCCCTTGTGGTAGAAAATATACAGGATTCCAGCACCCCTTGATTTATTAATAGCATGCTCCCGAGATCAGTTACCTAGCAGATGACTAGGCAAACATTCAAAACATATGGCTGCATTCCATAAAGTGGCAGTCATGCTATGTATATTTCCATTTCAGAACAACCACGTTTATAGCGTGGAATTTATTCTCTAATTGAAATTTATTATCATTTCATCCAGAGACATTTTTCCTGAAGATAAAAAAGTATTTTATGTTTCAGCAATTGCAATTTTATTCTTCATAATTAATAACACAATTGCTGTGTATTTCTCATTTTTGATGCATTACAAGAGTCTTGACAGTTGGAGGAATTTGCAAAATGTGTTATGTTGTGTTGCTTAATATAATACCTTATTGTGGAAACTGACTTGTCTCCAAGGCAGTTCCATTTGCCACATTACAATAAGACAGTAAGTTACTTTGACAGGGAAACAGGAAAAGGAAGGCTATACTTATAAATATAAATAAGAGCCCAGACAAGAAAGAATTTTAAATTATTCCATAACTCACATGATGATTGAGAATCCTGATCATCATAAGCATAAAACTCAAACACAAGGCTATTTTCTCTTTCCTCTGATATCTTTATGAACATAATCAGAACTTTGATACAGTCTTTGCTAGCCAATATTATAAACACTGTTAATGTTTATGAATATATATGACTCATTTCCATTTTTAGCATTTACATCTCCCTAAAAATAAATGCCCTGTAATTCTGCTCAACTTAAATATTTTTAAAACTCTACCAGAACCTGTTTGGCTCTGTAAAAGTAACAAAATAAGTTTATTTCATGGTTATGTGTAATTATTCTAGTATAAAATACTTATAAAATTAATTGTAATATATGACTATTTTCTTCAACATGTACTCTAAGAACATAAGGAAGATGAGGGCAGCAAAATGTTGCTTACGATGGCTATTTATTAAATTGAAACATTAGAAAATTAAACAAATAATTTTCAGGCCAAGGGAAACAAGTATTCCACTTTCCTGATGAATTCTTACAGTATTAAAGTTGATCAATTTTGTGAGTATTCCCATGCAATATTATTTAATCATCTTTACCTTGGAAAAAACCTTTACTTCTGCTTCTCTTCCTCTCTCAAAAAGAGAAAGAGAGAGAGAGAGAAGAAGGAGAAATAAAAGGAGGAAGAGGAGAAGAAGGAAGAGGAGAAGGAAAAAAAGTAGAAGAAAGGAAAGGAAAGAAGAAAGGGAAAAACATAGGGAGCTGGGAAGAAAAGCTTGGACATAGTTTAGAACTCACCTTAAAAAAAACAAAAACTAAAAAACCAGATTCCAGGTTTCTTCAGGAGCAAGAAAAAAACTTAGGTATATCATAAAGTCAAACTGTAGTCAGACCTTCCCTTTCAGTAATGACCATTGCACCACATGGTTTGTCAAATTTCACAGCCCCGTGGAAGGAAAGATTACATTAGCCATAATCAGATTTGTGCCCTACTGGGCCAATCTGCTTGGGAATCTGATAAACCCAGTCTGGGCACTCAGCTTCAGGTAGTTTAGACAGCATAATAAGATCTGTTCTGCTTATCCATAGCAGTTTTTGAATACCTTACATTGCTGCACAACATGCCATTCTTTAAAGATAAAGAAAGAATACCTTCCAGCAATCATCTTTCATCAGTCATTTGGGGCTCAGTAGAAATTAGGTTCAAGTTGCCAGGGCCTGGTGTGAATGTTCCTTTGTAAACATACCTGGGCTTCATGCTGCTTTGTTATGTGGCTACTTGTATGATTTATAGACCCAACACTTGGCCCAGGATTGCAGAAAATCTATGCCCAATGTCTACATAGAAGAAAGTGGAGTACATTGTTCCTTTAATCCTGATTTTCTTTTGAGATATAAAAAGTATTAAACCACCTTAAAGACAAATATAATATGCAACAAGAGCCAAACTCTTAGACTTTCTCCAGACATCTGCCACCATGACACTTTTTATAAAGAAGAAACAAAAATAGCAGCATTGGCAAAATCAAGTTTCCTAAAACACCATTCCTGTTAAAAAAAAAAAAAAGAGTTTCTCATTATTCTCTTTCCAGAGAATGAAAACATCACCACTGTGGCATGTTTCTGCAAGATTCCAGGTAAGTGGAAAGACTAGTATTAAACACACAACTCAATTTCAGAGTAACTGCTCATTTAGTATCCCTCTGAACAAAGAATGGCACATGACATGATTTCTTTCCACTTTACCTGCTAGTCCCTTTGAAGAGTTGCAGTTGGCATTCCATGACAAATCACCTTCCTTAAGGCTTTTCACATATCACCTACTGCAGGCAAGGTTTAAGTCCTGTACAGGAGTATAACTCTCGACCAAACCAAAAATGTACTTTCCAGGAATCCTCACAGCCTTCCCAAAACCTGAGCCCTGTGCAGCTGGCTTCCTTGGGGGAGGACTTTAAAATAGACAGAACATAACTTCATTCCCCTATCTCACAAAAGAACCCAGTTGAGTCTGTCAACTATATTTACTGGAGTTTTCTCATAGCAGGAAAATATATATTAAAATATGAATTTACTATATGCTAATTATTTTTCCTTTGTAGAAAATGAATTAAAATTAGTTAAAATTATAAAATCCTAACACTATTTCTATGCAATCAATGTGAAATAAAATATCGAGGTAAATATATACCTCTAGAAAAGAGAGATATATCAGACATCAATTTTGCATATGCATGGTGGTAGACGTTAAGGAAATGCCATAATTTAAACTTTCTCCTCCAACTGCAAATTTGGAATGTACAAGCAGTCAGTGATACAAACATAATATTTCTAGAGTTTTTGTTGTTATTTTTAATAGTGTTCCTCATATTCTTCACAGTATGTGGATCAACTGACCTGGTACCTAAACAGTTTCTATAAAAGTACCCCATCGGTCCAGCAATTCCTTGTCTACATAACATGGATGGCTTGGGTGAGTCTGTGGGTTTAGGAAAATAAACTGAATATTTTAGGTACAAATGGGCATTCACCAAGAAAGTCAATAAGGTCCTTAGAAACATAACAGAAGTTTCTGCCAAGATTTCCATTGGCCCCAGCCTCTAAGTAGGCAAGAAAACATCTGTACCATGGAGAGTTCCCAGTTTCTACAGCCTCCTTATGCTTACCACATGGCTTGATCATCTGTCATAACTTTCCCAAACCAATCTCTTTCTTATTTGTATGTGGAAGTGAGGCATTCCCTAAGGAAATATACAAAAATGAGGTGTTTTATGGGTGTAGTCAGCACGCAACAGATGACTTAAGGCAACCATCTGAAATGTAATAATTTTGCATTTTCTAAGTCCATTTGCTATACCCCTGCTATAATACTCTGGAGACATAACCAAGACCCTAAATGTTTCATTGTGTCCGGAAGACACTAAGAGATGAACTTTTTATAAAGTATTAAGTTTCCCTGGGCTGATCTGTTGCTTCCAGGTAACCATAACTATGATGGTCATTAATATAGTTGTGAAAATGCCCTGAATGTCTCAGTTGCAATTAAAATAAATAAAAGGATGCCAGGAGTTACATATAACCCTTCTTAGCCTCTAGGGTAAACCACTGTCAAGCTTTGTCTGTTGTAGTTTTCATCCCATGTACCTCAGTCTTTGGAAGAATAATTATATAGAATAAACATGGTTTTTAAAAAGCAACTGTTATTGGTAAAATATCCACATTTCAAATATATTTAATAGTAGACAGACTTAGCTACAATAAAATAATGAAATGTTATCTTGATAACATCCTAGCTGGTTGCTTTACCTCTGAGAACAAGCAACTGTTATTGATAAAGTATCCACATTTCAAATATATTTAATAGTAGACAGACTTAACTACATTAAAATAATGAAACATTATCTCGATAACATCCTAGCTAGTTGCCTTACCTCTGAGAGCTTCATTATGTACTTATTAAATTAATCTTCCTAATGCTTAGGATATACAACTTCCTACTTGTAATACTTTAATGCCTCCTTACTAAACACTGGATAAAGTACAATCTCCTGGCCTAGAACTCAAAATTTGCCAAGTCTATCCTACCTGCCTCTCTAAACTTAACTCCCACGGCTGTGCTAGATAAATCCTCTCTGTCAAGTTCTTCTAATTATTGCTGCAAGAACAAGATGTCAACATTCCCTTAGGAACTTTGCTCACACCATTCTTTCTGCTTGTTTGCTTCTCTCTTCTGCATTTAGAAGGGTCACCCTTTCTTCAAGTCTTTCACAGATGGTGTCAGAGTTTGGTGATGGTAACGGTATCAGCTTCTCAATACACAGAGCTATTCTTATTACCTACCAGTTGCTGTGCTTGGAATATCTTCACTATATCAGAATTTCATCCTCAATTAATATTTAATAGACATCAAATTTTAGAAAATCATTTCTAATTCTCATGAATTTCATTCATTCAGTCCACATATATTTGTCAAGTGCCTATAGTGTGGAAACATCATGTTTACAGAAGCTGACGTGGGCCTTGCCCCCATGAAGAGCATTCTGGAGGGTGGGTGGGGGCAACAACTAAACTATGAATCAGGTATCATAAGGATTCAACTTCAAATGTGGATAAACTGAGGCTTAGAAAAGAAAAATTACTTAGCTACTCCACAAACTAAGCACAGTTGGGCTTTATCGTACAATTTTTCCACTTGCTTTCTCACTTTATAGTCTAACTCCATTATCTAAACTCTAATGGTATGTGTGCATGCACCATTCATTCAGCATTTACTATATGTGGTTTTACATTGATACTTAAATTTATATGTGCATCTTTTCTTTCCAAATAAAGTATTAAAGCCCTTGAAAATAATGATCCCATCATATATATTTTGTATTCTTGAGGCTCAAGGCAGTGGCAGATCTGAAAAGCAGGTATGCATTAATCTTGATGGTGATATGAATAGGTCTCTCATTTGAAGTTATATCTCAATAGATATTACGATAAGTTTAGCCATAGTGATATTTAACCTTTAGCAAGCATGAAGAATATCTGCCTAGATACTTTGTCAAACAGTTTCGTATGCTTTATTTTTAAGTATATCAATTATATTTTCTGACATATCAAATTATTACAATATGAAAATTAACAAGGAAATAAGACTATTCTCTAATCCACAGACTTTGTTCAAAATTTCACCAATTGTGTCAATAATTTTATAACAAAAGAAAATCCAAGCCCATACCTTATGTTTAGGTGTCATGTAACTTTAGTCTCTTTTAATCTGAACAGTTATTGAAACTTTGTATTTCATGACCTTGAAATTTTTAAAGAGTAGAGTCAAGTTAGTTTGTGGATTTTCTCTCAATTTGGATTTGTGTGATGTGTCATTATTATTAGATTTAACTTATGCACTTCTGGCAGAATCATCTCTAAGGGAATGAGATAATGTAAAGTTCCTCTTAAAGTACCATATCAGGAGGTACACACTACTGATTAGTGCTGTAACTGGGACTAATTGGTTAAAGTAGTGCCTGCCAGGATTCTCCACTGAAAAGTTAGTATTTAATATTTCACCCTTTGAAAGTGATTAGTATCTTATGAAAAGGTAAATTGAGACTATGTAAATATTCTGTTACTCTAAACTTTCATGGTTTTTATATCCATTAAAAATGGATTAAAAATTATTGCCTGAATCAATTATGACAGTGGCCAAATGGTTATTTTATAACTCCATCATTCTTTGTACATTGGTTAGTTGTTGGAAGAAAGCAAACTGAGAAGAGATTTCATTTTTCTTTATTCATAATTGTATTAGTTTGGATTTATGGGCTCATATTCAATAAGTTAAAATTCTTTACTATCACTCTCTTATCTTTAGTTAAATTGTTCCCAATTTGGCTAGTGGGTATCTCTTCAAAATTGTTCCTGTGTCCTTTGGAAATAACAATTATTCTTTGAGTACACTTTACTTTTTGTCACATGATATTCCAGGTTCATCTTGTATTTTCTCTGTCCTAGACCTAGAATAAAACATTTCTTCAAAGAGCCCTGGTTCCTTTTAGTGGAGAATGATATTTAGAAACAAAGACTGGGATCATTTTTCTTAGAAACATCTCCAGTCAAGCTTATCAAAAGATTCCAGGTTTGTAAATGAAATGGTCTTTTCTCAATCTTCATCATACCTGCTACAGCAAGAGAATTTGACTTGATTATTCACTCACTTGAAATGCTCTCCTTTCTTTCCTTTCCAGAAAACACCTTCTGAGTTCTCTTCTGAATTTATGGGTCTCCTTCTTGGTCTCCTTTGTAGGTTCTTCGGTTCTTCATTTCTCTAACCTTTATATAGTGCATTACCCTGGGAACACATCCTTAGAGTTCTTCTCTAGATATTAGTAGTTCCTGGAGAGTCTAATGTGAGGAGCATTATAGCATGATTCTGGAAGTCAGTCTGCCTGAATTTATATACCAACTCCACTATTTACTAAGTAGATTATAGGGAAGATAACTAACCTCCTGTACCTGAGTGTCCTCACCCCCAAAATAGAAATATTAATAATACCTACCTTATAGTATTGTTCAGAGAGTTAAAACTATTCCTAGCCCATAATAAACCATATATCAACATCATCATCATCATCATCAAGTCCTGCATTCTTAAATACCATCGTTGTATCTCTATAGCCCCAGCCTCCCCTATAGTCAGAAATATTTTTATCAGCTGAATACATAATGGTGACTGGATGTCTATAGAAATCTGAAAATTAACATATATACAGAATGAAACACTGAACTACTGAACTTGACTCATCAGACCTCATACCTATCCCCTCCCCCACTCATCTTCTTCATCTCAGAAAATAACAGCCAGAGAGACCCATTTAAAAACCTAAGTTACATCACACTACCTCTCTACTAGAAACACTCAAAAGGCCTGACTTATTATTTAAAATTAATCCTAAATTTTCTATGGGCTCTAAGTAGCTTTGCCCCAGCTACCTTCACAACCTTCGTCTCTTCTTTGCCTCCCTCATTCACTCAGGTACTTAGCAAGCCTCTGTTCTTCCTGCTTGAAACTCTCTTCCTGCCCAGATCCAAATGTCTTATTTCCTTACAGTCCGTATTAGTCAGGGTTCTCCACAAAACAGAACACGTGGAAGACGACATAGATAGATATAGATGATAGAGATATAGATATGTCTCTGTATGTATAGATATATATGGAGACAGAGAAAGAGAGAGAGAGAGAGTGAGATTTATTATAAGAAATTGGCTTATACGATTATGGAGACTGACGAGTTCACAAGCTGAAGATCCAGAATAGTCAATGGTGTAGTTCCATTTTAAATGCCAGCAGGCTTGAGACTCAGAAAGAGCCAATGTTTCATTTTGAGTCCAATAATAGGAAAAACTGATGTCCCAGCTCAACGGCCATCAGACAGTAGAAATTCCCTCTTACTCATGGAGGGTCAGTCTTTTTATTCTTTTCAGGCCTGTATATGATTGGACCATGTCTATCCACATGAGAGAGGGCAATCTGATTTATCCAATTTATCAATTCGAATGTGAGTCTCATCTGAAAACAACCTCTCAGAAACACACAGAATAATGTTTGACCAAATAGTGGGGCATGCTGTGGCCCAATCAACTTGGCACATAACATTAACCATCACACAGTCCTTCACAGATTTGCTGAAACTATATATCAGATAGGGCTTCTCTAACCATCTGTGTAAGATCATAGTCACATTCTATTTCCCTTATTATTCTTTGTGTTTCATTCTTGCACTCATCACCAAATGATGGATTATATGTGTTCTTTATTTACTGTTTCTCCCCTGCCAACCCCCCTCAATGCATTTGATCATTAGCTCCATGAAAGCACAAACTTTGTTTTATTCACTGCTCCATCACTAGTGCCTGTAACAAAGGAAGCAATCATTAAAAATTTTCCAAATGAATGAATAAATATCCTCCTAATCTGCCATAGTCTTTAAAGGATAAATTAGCCTGATCTTTTACTACAAAAGGGAGTAATATGCCATAGAATGCAGTCAACCATGTGCAATAACCTAGGGATGCTCTTCTACAAGGCAGCCACTGGTAACATGTGGAAATTGCTTTTTGTTTTAGGATATACATGCTATATGGATTATCATAACCACTCTTTAAAAAAGATGTTTATTTCTTAGTATTTACCTAGGCAGTAGCAAAAACTTCTGGTGAGCTTTTATGAAATTATCAAGTTCAGCATAATTGTCAGAACTGTAAAAACATTGGTTTGTATTTTAAAGGTTTTGCTCATTTTTAAAAATAGATAATCTCTCAAGTATTTGAATAACAGTTTACACCAAATAGGTATCAATTAAAAATGATATGTTAAGAACTAAACTCAAGTAACTTTAAAAAGTACCACATAAACCTAAAGACAATAGAAGGAAAAAAAGATGAGAAAAAAAATCAAAGAAATAATAGAAATGATCAGTAAGACCAACAGTCAGCTCCTCAAAAACCCAATGAAAATTAACCCCTGGCAAAACTGATCCAGGAGAAGATACAAAAAGAGAAGATGAAAAAAAAAGAGAGAAGATGCAAAAACAGTATTAGAAATGAAAAACACTATATAATCGTAAATATAATCAATTTTTTATTAAAATTTTTTTAAAGAAAAAAAAATGATAGTGACTGCCTTTCTGAGTTAAAATGTGCTAACACACGTACTGTTAGCTAGCACACTGATCAAGTTAACAAAGGGTGTATACAATGTGCCTTAGACTCTGATTTCTTGCTGTTTATCCTGACAACCATCTCCATTCTGTCACCTAGACTCACTTTATAGATAAAAGAAAAACATTTTTCTTTTTCTTTTTTTTTCTTTGCAGTTGCTGTTTTTCTCTTATTTGATCTCATTTCTATTTTTGACTTCTCTAGGGGAATGGAATTTTGTATATTCAATCTACAATGCCCTGTAATTTCATCAATTTTGGTTCAGCAATACACAAATCTGAAAACTGATAACTGCAGCCTGTCAGAAAGTATTTCTAAAATAAAAGAAAAATGTCTAGGGTTCATTTATATGGGAAGTTTCCTAATGAATTTTTAAGCATGTATTTTTTCATTTCTAGCATCGAAATCTATTATTTTCATAAGCATTTTTGGGGATGGTATATCCACAGGTGAAACTTTGATAACATCCTTTATTATGTTCTTTGTAAATGTAGAACTCAATTATTTCAAAAATGTTCAATTAATGTTCTGTTGCTTTTTCAAGCTAGTCAGCCAGTCTTTTAAGCTCTTTGCAGAAATACCAGGAGCTTAAAGCACATAATGCTCGGTGTTTGAGGAGAGGAGTGTGCTTTGAAAGGCTCAGTTCTCCAGGCAAAGTAGTTCTGAAAACTATTTTCATTTTCTTGATGATAATCCATCAATTTTATAGTCTTTAAAATAATATAAAGCCATTAAGCCATGGGGTTTCTAGCCTTACCTACCACTGGAAGTAAGCTTAAGTCCTGTTTGGAAGACTATAAAAATATTTTTTTACAAAGAAAAATTAATAACCTCAAGCATTTGGATAAGGATAAAATAATCTATATGCTTTAATGTTTTGCTTTACTTGGAGAGCCTTCAAGTGTCAAAAAGGAAAAAATAAATATCCCAAAGATTCCTTGAAAGAAAAATTCTAGGTTAAGTTATATATCCATTTATTATAAAGACAGTTTCCAAAGAATCAGAGGCAAAATGGAATGTCCTAGCATATGATTCTAGAGGAAACTTCTCGGTTTGATAATTATAGGAATGATCCAAGAAGTTATAAAATAGACACTACAATAATCTTATTATCTCTAAGATATTTCAACAAAAGTTTATTTGAGGGCAACAATAATCACAAAACTTCTAGAGTAGAGTCAGAGGTCATCAAACTAGAAGTCACAGATTAAATCCAACTGTGGGCTTGCTATGGAATGACCTTTACATTTTTAATGGGCTATAAAAGAAGGAAGGAAGGAAGGAAAAGAAAGAAAAAGGAATATGCAACAGATACTGTATGTAGCCAGCAAAACCTAAAATATTTATTACTTGATACTTTACAGAAAAAGTTTTCTGGTCTTTATTCTGAAGCATAATCTTAAATGAAAACTTAGGATTTCTTTTCTTTTACCAGGGAAAAAAGTAAATAGTACATAGAGAACTAGAACTAAGGAGAAGTGAAAATACCATATCTACCACACACATACACACACACAAATCATTATAGGCATTTAGCAGAAGCAAATGTAACCCTCCTTAAAATGTGAATCATCACAAATAAAGGCCTTTTAAAGGAAAGCTCACAAAACACAAAACTACACAATACTCAAGGAAATAATAGACCATGAAGAAAGTCAGCAGACCCAACATACACAGAACTTCGGATAATAAAGCTATCAGATAAAGTTATGTTTGAAATGATTAGATTAATAAAAAAGAAAATTGAAGGCAGAAGTTTCAATCAAAAAGACATAATCATATATTACTCAATTCTAAGAAATGACAGTGAGCTAGCACCACTTATATTATCCTGGATTGAGCCCATTATCCAAAGTGAGGTGACACAAGATTGGAAGAATGGGCTCCACACGTACTCGCCATCAAATTGGTACTGACTGATTAACACTATGGTGCTCAAATGGTGGTGGTGTTCACCAGAGATTTGGGGGTTGGAGAGGTAGACCCACATTTGAGGGATGTGGTGAGCATTGTGGAGGGGAAGGGCATACCTCTAACCCTAGCTAGGGAGAGGCAAAGATAAAATGCAACCAAAATGTTTATACTCTCATATTTTCTTGAAATAAAAAAAGACACAATCAAAAAATTATAAAAAGATTGAAAATTGAAGAAGAACCAAGTTAAGCTTCTTAAAATAAAATAAATCACTGAAAAGAGATTTAGTCAACTGTATATGTGAAGAATTTGTCAAGGTGTGAGCATACATAAATAGATAGAACACTTGGAAGAAAAGTTAAGAGACATTGAAAATTAAAAGGGCTAGTACATCTTTAATATGGTTATCTAATGAATAGGATCCAAAAACAGGGGAAAGTGATATAATAAAGATTATTACTTAGAACTTCCTATAACTGACTAAATGCAAGAATCCTCAGACTCAGGAAACATACACAACATATTGGAAGAAAAGTAAAACAAAATCCACACCTGGACACATTGAATATGAAGAGAAAGAACAGATCCTAAAAATAGCCAAAAAAAAAAATGAATTGCCTTTAAAAAGACAATATATCTTTAATATTTTGTCAGTAGCAACAATGGGGTTGTTGAGGTCCATGAATATATTGGAATAAAACTAAAGTGTTTAATGAAATTATTGGATCATTGAATAATAGAATATGTAACTTCTAAACTGGGGAAGGAAAATAAAAGTAACAAAGAAACTTGCTCAATCTCATAAAATAAAGATAAGTAGAATAAGAGACATAAGAATACATTTAGATTTACCCTAGAAATTTAAGATAAAATATAAAAATATCTTAAGTTTATTGTTTTTATTTTCCAAGAAAGTAAAGAATATTCAGGCCCAAAGTTAAACAAAGGAAGAGCCCAGACAGAAAAGCAGAGCACTGATGCTCACTTTTGGCTTGAAGGCTTTTGCTGAACATAGAGAAATTAATCTTTGACTTTTATGGCTTTGAGAAGCTCAGAGAACAAAAAATACAAACCAGTAAGTGTGGAAAGAATGACACAATATGAAATCACAATTTTTCAGCTCTAACATAATTGATTCAGACAAGATTTATAGAGCCTACCAGGTGAAATGTTGCCAGCAAACAGAAAATTTCTATTTTGTCTAATTAGCATCCTACATATTGCTTGTTAATTAAAAATAAAATAAACATTTAAAAAATGGGCCTGAACAAATGTGAAATATAGTGGTCGCCACTTTGATCAAATGATCAAAAGAAGCATCTTAACCGTGAGACAGTCTAAGTGCCCCATGATGGGCGCAACATGAGCTATGTAGTATCACCTATGAAGTACTCTTGAGGGAAATTGTGGCCATGATCTAATCAAGCCTTCAGCTCTACATTCTTGCTTACTAGAAAGACAGGACATAGAAAAACAAGTTCACACTATGGGAAAACAGTGAGATAGTACAGAGTGGAAACTTTACATGATAACTGGCCAAGTGTCTTCACAAGTCAGTATC
>CAUYPO010103338.1:0-15890 GCA_963574435.1 Cheirogaleus major | reverse complement strand
CGCACTCAGTAGGTGCCAGAGCCGTATGGAATACAGGTTGCTGGACTCCCAGTACCATGTTCGGACCACCATCTATAGGCTATAGGGTGTAAGGGTTTGCTTTATTTCCTTCCTTCCTTCATTGCTTGCTTCCTTCCTCCTATCTTCCTCTTTCATTTCTTCTATTCTTCTATCCTGCCTTCCTCTCTCTCTCTCTCTCTTTTTTCTTTCTGGCAATCCCCTTTTATTTTTAACGTGGAATATTCATATTCTTAGGTTGGACAATAAATATGTTTAGTTTTCCCATTATTTTTCCAAGGGATAATGCACGATAACCCTGTAAGCTGGGCAGAGTTTCCTATTCCACATTCCCTTGCACACTCATGGCCACTGGAGTGTCCACACCATCCCATGAGCTTTTCTATCTCTGGCACTTAGGAGTGGCCGGCCCAGCTCACAGCATGGGGATATGAAAGCAGGGAATTCACCTTTCGCTTTGTTGAGACAAACATTTCAGCACAAGCTTTGGGTTATTAGATTTCCTGAGCTATAAATAATACTGATTAAAAAAACAAAACATTATTTTTCAAAGGTTCATGGCTTAGTATTTTATCAGAAGGCAAGGAAAATAATTAATGAAAATATGGGGCATATGTCGCTAGAGTATTCACCCAACCTATTTAAAGAATTGCTAAAGTGATACTATTTTCTAACACCATTATCATTTTATTTTTTCTTCTGGGAATTAGGATATTGGGATGATTTTACCTGTTATGATATTCTGGATGTCTTTGTAAAAGTAGTGAGTAAATTATTTGACTTTTCGAGGCACTTATATGTTTGTGTTATGTTAAATTAGAGGGCTACTCAACTACAGGTCTATTTTTCTATTTATTATAAGTCAGTACTGTTACTTTCTTTGCTGTCACATTATGCCAAGAATAAGTTTTCCTTTAGAACATCAGGTGGCAATCTCAACTTCAGTAACTGAGCAAATTCTCCACCTTGCTTTGTCCTTCTGTTAATTTCTGTGCTCTGGATGTGATGTTCAAGTGGGGATACAAATAAAATTTTGAAAGTGTTTGAGTTGGGTGATTATAAGTGCATGTTACCTTATCCCACTGCAGTTTTTGATAATACATTGAATGTGTTTTTATTGAGCACCTACTTTGTGCCAGCACTGTAGTACATGCTAGGGACAGGGGCTGGGGTAGCTAGAGCAAAGTGCAGGAAGACAGATATCAGGAAGCACATTCCAGGACATAGCTATGCACTAGATTGTGGAAGGTCACGAAAGGGAGATCCCAGGGCAATGATACCTTTCTTCTCTCAATGGTTAAATTTCCAGTAAGATAGATTGTGGTGAAAAGAGGAAGGCTGGCAACAAGCTAGTGTAGACTGTGCACAAAGCTGAAAGTGATAGCAGCTTCTTTCACTACCGTTTGAACTTTGAAACACCACTCCCTTGATTTTAAGCCATAACCAAGAGCCAGGCAAGCCCAGTGCCCATAGTCAAACCCTAAAGCCTCAACTAGTGAGTCCTAAGAGGCATGGTGACCTTCTGCCAGTTATGCTTTTTGAAAGATCTGCTTTCCCATTTAAAAAATGGGAGCCATAGTCTCTTCTCATGAGAGTGTCATGAGTATTCCGTGAGACAATTTTTAAACATGCTCAGCTCGGAGCATTAGCACATATTAAGGGCTTAATAAATATTTTCTATTAGAATGATTATGTTATGGTACTAAAGGTTATTCTTTAAAGCACGGCTCAGGGCTATTTGGAAAATGATACATGTAGTCACTTGACATATAGACATATGGGGTCATTTTCTGAGAAAAGATAATCAGCTGTAGTGATTATGGTAATTTCAGTAGAGAATTTCCCTTTTGAGTAATATTCTTGGTCTTATTTCAAGGTATTTTTCAAATATATCTTTTCTTTGCTCCCCAAACATTAAATTATACTACATTAGTTAATGAAGTGAGTAATGCTACTGGTTAGCTTGACATTTTCTGACCAGTTGAAAAAATTAACCCCACTGACTATAAACAGTCAGGAAATCAGTGACCTTTCAACCATTAGCATCATTATGAAGCATAAAAAAGGTAAAGAGAAAATGATTAATGTCTTTAAAATGAATTATGGAGTCCTTCATGCCCATGAGCATGAACACTAGGTTTCCAAGAAGGCAGTTTTCCCAGCTGCTCGGTAACTGCATAAACCAAAATGAAGATTAATGCCATACTATCTCAGAAATGCAGGTTTGAATATGCTTATCACCACGTTGCAGCTTGATGTCGTGGATATGACATATTTATAATAATATACTATTATCATTAGCCCCATTGTGCAGATGAGGAACCTAAGGCGTAGAAGAATACCGGTGTGGTATGGATTTCCTATATCCTGCCTTTGAAGATCATTGTGTGAGACGGTGAGTGTAGACACACTCACGTGGTCGATCGGGATTGATCTATGCTCATGTCATCTAGTCATAGAAAATGACACCGCTAGGTCTAAATAGCAGTGATAGAACAAGTGTACACCTTCAGCATTGAACAGGTTCTTCCTCTCTCCTCCTCATTTGTTGAAAAGCTAATAAAAGAGAAAGATAACACACCGTGAACCAGAGTTATTTCAAAGCAGTAAGCAAATGGGAAACTACTGGCCCCCTTCTCTGATCTTTTGTCCTTCCATCACTGGCCATGCTCCAGCCACACAGGCCGCCTTTCTGTGCCTTAATATGACACACTTATTCCTACTTTGAGGATGTTGCACTTGCTCCTTTCTCCTGGCTCATTTTCCTCCAGACTTTATCTTATTGTCTTTTTCATGCCTCCCAGGTCTTGGCTCAGGTATTACCTCCAGGGAGAGGTCTGTCCTGATTTCCCTCTCGCATAATCATTGACTCTGTTCACTTCTATCCTTTGCATTCTCTGGGTAGCATTTTTTACACGTGTGTGTATCTGTGAATTGTCTATATCATCCACTGGAAGGTACAATCAATAAGGTGAGGACTTACCCGTCTTGTTCAATGTTAAATCTCCAGTGCAGGGCACATAGTAGGTGGTCAGCAAACCCTGTTGAATGTGCAGACAAACATTGCAGTGGGAAACGATATAAGATAGGTGGATGTTACTGATGCTTTCATGTAAAATACCGCTTTCTAGTATATCGATTGTATCTACACTTAAGAATCAGAGCCTGAATGTGGAAATTGTTAAAAGGGCAAAACAAGACATAGGTACAATTTGCTTAATTTTCTGAGACTGCCTGATAGTATATAAGACTAGAGCTTATTAATAGCCAGTTTGCCAACATTCAAGCGGAGCCTGCTGGGCAGTGAACCCATCACAGAGAAAGCTGTGTCCCTGATGATATTGTATGAGCCCCTGGATTCAGCTTAGCCTCAATGCCACACTTGGTCTCCCCAGTTATGTCAGTAGTTGGATTTCAATGAGTTGGATTTCTGTCACTTGCAACTGAAGGAATTCTGGCCGATTCAGGACCAATTTCTTTATCCTTTTAAGTGCTCAAGCTAAGGATGGATGAGACCACTTTGGGATATTATTAGCAGTGATTCATGCTTCAGGTAAGCGGTAAAACTAGACCTCACAGCTTACTTCCCATATTAAAAGTACGTGAGAGCCTTTTTCATTATTTTGGAGTTTTCCCTGGTTAAATGGAGGTTGCTTCATGGTTTATATTTAAAAGTGCATCTGTCAGTCTGGAAATCCTTGGATGGGTGTGCTGAATATCTTCCATTTGCCACTCAGGATACACCCTCCACCCTTTTCCACCTTACTCTGTGCCTTGGAAGGGCTGACCTGTGTAGGTTACATCAGTGAGTTCCCTTTCCTCTGACTTACGCCAAGAACTGGTAGGAGAAAGAGCACGATGCTGGTATTGTTTATCTGGGTCTGTCCCTGTGGCATCACCACAGCCTAACGGCTTCCCTTAACTAAAGCTTAAACTAAAGCTCAAGTGCTTTTGGGTGTCCCCTTCCACACAGCTCGCTCTGTCTTTAGGTCCCTGCAACTGCTCCCTTACGTTGCCCTTTCATGCCTCGGAATGTTCATGATGCAACACCCTGCTTAGAACTATGACCAAGAAATCTTTCCACGTAGAAAGTGATATTCCAGGACTGCCAGCTCTGGAGAAAGCAATTTAGAATTCAGCTTGAAGTTGTTGATAATTAATCAGATATATCATGGTAAACATAATTAACCAAACCAGCAAATAATCATACTAAAGAGTTAATGTTGGAAACTTTTCAAATATGTATGTTTTACATTTTCCATCTGTGCTGAATCTCGGATAGCTGTCACTCGCCGTGTTAATGTGGAGGTCTTATTGAAAAGAGTCCAGGAATCATTAATAAAAGATTATGAAGAGCACTAGTCTTTGGTTTATTAAGTGGAACATTTTATATCTTACGGAGCTAGAGCATATATTGGTTAAAATGATGGCCTTGGGTGTCAAAGAAACCTGGATTTGACTCCTAAAGTAACTGCTAATTAGCTGCATGCCCTTGAGAAATTGAATAACTTTTATAAACTCTACTTCCTCATTTGTAAAGCAAAGGTTATAATAGTATTTCTCACACATTGTATATAAAGCACTTAGTACAGCATAAATGTTCAGTTAGCTATTACTGTTAGGATCATTGTGACTATCGTAATATTATATTTTCTTCATGAAAAGGCACCTTTTAACCTTTTATATCTAAGACTTATAAACTCAAAAGTCTATAGGGGCAGCCAGTAAGGTGTATGAATGAAGATGTGTACGCTTAAGAAGCTGTTTTGCCCTCTTAATCTCTTCTTTATGGTGCTACTTTTGACAGAGACATAGAGATATTTTTCTGCTCTAAGAAAAACAGCCATGTAAGCTTAATGACAAGTGGCAAGTGACTCTGAGCCCAGTTTTTCAGGGAATGGAACAGGCACCTTTCAGCTCCTAGTACTTGTTACCTTGTAGGAACGTGTAGGGATGGAATACTGCTAGACATTTCCAAGAGAAAATGACTTGATTTTTCAAGATAATTTGGAAATTTAAATTTTATGTGGAAACCTCTCAATTTTTAAATATTGGCTCAGTGTTTTTAAGACCATACCAGGAAAATAAAACACACTGCAGACTAAATTGAGATTGTAGGGCACCCATGTGAGCTCTGACCTAGGGGATTAAAATCACTGGTTCTAATTAATAACCTGTTTTAACTTACAGGAAACAAGGAAGTCAAGGGTTAATTCAGCATACACATACTTTTGTCCTGTGATGGAATTCAGGCTAAGACAGCGCCTGAGAAATTAGTATTGGACTAAAATAGAGTATCCCTGTACACCTCCCTTTCCCCTACCCCTAACACTATGTCCCTGGTACCAACAACAACAAGTGCAGAAGAGGGAGGTTCCGCAATGAACAAATCCCCAAGGGTAACAGATCCTTTTGGCAAAAAATTAAGTAAGTGAAATAGCGAAAGACCCTGAGCCTTTAGTTTCACTTACCCGTTAGCTATCACAGTTAAAACACACTCTGCTAAAAGGGGAGAAAAAAGGGATGTTGGCCTGACCTCCTTTCTGTGTTGTTTTTCCACTTGCCTGTGGGCTTCATTAAATGTGCAGGAAACAAGCTAGTCTTGGGAAGCTTGGGGCTGGGAAGCAGAGAGAAGTCCCTAAAATAATCACCCTACAACATCTACATAGTTTCCTTCCTAAGGAAGTGCTGGAGGCGAGGAAAGGTGGAGTGGTAATCTGATGTCCTTGGAGCCTTTCAACATCTTAAAGAGGATGGAAAATAACCCAGTAGTGGGCTTGCCATGGGATTTGGAGTGCCGTCAAATTCTGAGTTGTCTGGGAGGGGTTTGATTTTCTCTAATGCCCTTCACAGATTTCACAGATCCTCTAATTAATCTTTCCTTACACACTCCTTGTTCTCCACTCTCATCGTAACCTAGATTCCTTCATTCATTCATTGAATGACTCTTTTATTCATTTAGTTTTTATTAAATGACTATTGCGTATGTCCTAGACACTGCCAGGCGCTGGGGATATTAAGAAAACCAAGCAACTGTGTAAGGGATGAGAGGGATTTTAAACGATCACGTTGATAATTCCAACACAGAGTGCAGCCTTTATTCTCACTCCTACCCGATTTGATATAAATTTTCCACTACTTTGTGACTCCAGAATCCATCAGTCTTGTAAGTACTGCTTTATGTTTGAATATGCTTTCTTTAACTCTGGATTCAAATTACCTGGGTTTAACTAATTCCTTCCCATTTACAAACTGTGTGCGTTTGGGCATATTACTTAACTTTTCTATGCCTCAGTGTATTTATAAAATGGGATTATAATACAACCTGATTTATAGTAGCATTGAGAGAATCAAAAAAGAAAATAGAGCTCGGTACAATGTCTGGCTCATAGTTAATGTTCCTTGTGGTAGCTTCTAGTAATAGTATTAATAATTTGTTATTGTCTAATGACTTAGGTATTGCATGGAGGATTGAGATAATAATAGCAATTACAAAGGACAGAAAAGCAAAATTAGGCAAGAAGAAGGGAGTTGTGGTTTGAATTAAGTTAGCTGTGATGGTGGAGTAGCGACTTGTATAATTTTCCTGTGAATTTAATCACTACTGCTAAGGAATCAAGTCCCAGATTTTCATGACAAATCTGTATAATTTCTTCAAGTCTATACTTGATTTTGTCAATATTGACCACAACTAGTTTTAAGCTTTTAAGGATATTAGATGGGATGCTATTGGATGCAAGTTATAGAAACCAAACAGGAACAAGGTTCATGTAGAGAGAAATTGGCATCAGGGATAGATAGGACTTGACTAACATTCCTCCTTCTCTTTCTCCTCTCCCTGATAGTCTGCATTTTAGCTTTATAATCTCTTCTACTATAGATGGATATTGTCCATGCAGTATGGACCGGGGTCTCATGCTTCTACCATTGTGTAGAGGGTTTCTCCAACCCTAGCTTGATTTTCATACAGCCTGGGCAGGGTGTCTGATTGGTCCTGCTCAGGTCGCATGTCCACACACTGGACCAATGACTTTGGCCAGGCAAGAAGGGATGGGCTACAATGCTATTAGCTTAGGTCAGTACCTTCCTCTGTAACCAAAAGCTTGAGTATACTACCAGAAGTTGCGATGGGGAATAAAGTGTAGCACAATGCTAGAAATTTTGTGAAACAGTCAGCCACCCCAATTTGTATCCACTTCAGAGGAGCCAGAAAGCAGTTAATAATCTTTCCTTGCATGTATTTTTTGATAATATGTGATGATTGTTAGATTCATTCTAAAGCTTTAAAGACATCTGGGCTACGATGAATTTTAAGAAGCTTTACTCTAAGCTAATTTTTTAGTGTCATGACATTGGGCTTCATCATTTTTAAACTTATATCCCAGCCTTACTATATCTTGTTAGTCCCTTGAAATCTATCCAGGAAATTCCACTAACTTCAAAAGGAATCATACATATTGCTGACATTCAAAAAAAAAAAAATCTGTACTTTATTGCTAAGAATAAAACCCTGGGGGGAGAAAGAAAACAGTGCCACATTGTTTATCTTTATAATTCCATATAAAAGATGTGCCTAAAAGTGTTCTTTAAATGGGATGGGGTAAAACATACAGCTTATGGTGGCACGTAGTAGGACTTCAATGGGGCATATATTCATTCCTCTCTTCCCACCCCTTTCCTCTGAGGACAGGTAAGGCATTTATGATCCAGTTTGCATGCAAAGCCATATTCACTAGAACAGGTGTTTCACTCTGGGTTTTTATAGTGTGCAGTTATTACACGAGGGAAATGAAGATTCCTAAACATAGAAAATTTAGATACATATTTTTCCTGATAAACAGCTTTTTCACATTTGTATATCAATTCTCCTCTCTCAAATCTCCCCACACCTTAAACGTTCTTTCTTTTATTTGGAAAATAGAAAAGGAAATCTCCAATTTGCTCAAAACTTATTTACTGAATGTATGATATTCATAAAAATTCATGCCGTTTAGGTGCACATTATTCAAACGTTTGGGGCATGACTACCTGATGTACATTTCATTGTGATGAAAATTAAATTGTTTGATGGTGAGTTTCTATATTCCAACATTGCAAGAAACATTTGGTTGATGAGAGGCTGTCTGTCTTAAAACCAACTATACTTTTATTTTATGACCAGCTTTTACTATCATCTTTTAACTCTGGGGATGAAACATTTAAATTTCAATTAAAAATCAAGAAGCTTCTGTCTCCAATGAAATGCTTTATTCAGAGAAAATTCATTAAGTAGCTACTGTAAATGGAATCCTGCACCAATAGAATTAGATTGGATACAGAATAACTCTGCTATTACCCTAATACCATTATTATTGTGAGACTAATGGAAGATTTAGAATATTGTAACAACAAATGTCTCTATAGAAAATGTAATTGAACTGTGACTTTTATCAATATGAGTTTAGATTATTTCAATTTTGTGACTAAGCTGAGGAATGCAGAGAGAGGAAGTGGTTTTTCTGAAGTGGCATATGGAATTTACCTAGGTTTTTGAATCCCAAACTCCCTGCTCCCAATTTTCCCCATAGTCTATTTCATACATCAGTGGAAGAATGCTATTAAATTTTAAGAAAGACTTAAAAATAACCTCATTTCTCTTATATTTTATTTTTTTGAGCTGAGCGATAGTCTGGCTTGTTGATTGAAAGCCGACCCATTCAAGGATTTATTTATGAGCTTGGAATTCAACAGGGAGATATACTCTCCTTTTGTTATGCTCAACAGCACATTTAGGATGTGTATTGCATGTTGTGAAAATACTCATAAAATTTTTGGGAAAAATTCCCAGATCTAGTTATACAAACATAAAACAAACTACTCATTATAAAAAAAAAAAAAACCATAAAACTGGAATATATATCATTCTGCCAGGATAATCACCTGTTGATTATAGTTTAGTATTAAAGTCTTTTCTGAGCTTGGACTGCGTTTAGGTTTTCTTTTTGTGTGTGTGTGCATTTTGAACTGACTCTTAACTCAGCACACTTACATACATAAAGGGAAAAGAAAATGACATTTATAGGATATTACTTGGGTGAGAACAACTAGATTGCAAACTCCTTCAGGGCAAGGAGAATGTATAATAGATTCTTCTGATCCTTGTTAACATAGTGTCCTACTCATGACTGATATCCAGATAGAGGGTGATAAATGAACGACTAAATAAACCAATGTATAAAATAGACATTAGTCAAGGGAATGAAGCTAGTTCAGATGTTGGCCTCATTAAAAATGAGAGCAAATATGAAGAAATTGATAGATCCAAGTCCTTATTTGGTCTTGGAAAACAGCTTTATGGATGACATGAACTAAAACTACCAGAGCTGTATAGATAACATCCAGAGAATCAAACCTTCTGAAACTTTCAGCTGCAGCTGACTTTGCATTCCTTATGTGGGTGCTTCTACAGATCCATTTCCCAAATCAGTGCTTTCAGAACGCTTTTTGTCCATGGCATTAATCTGTAAGCAATACAGGAAGGGTTCCATGCTTTGGTAACTTTGAAAACCCTGGGTTACATGGAAATAAACACAAGGTTGCTTCATTGCAGACTTCTTAGAGCCTCCAATACACTAATATAAAATGTAAATCTCTGAGAGATGACGAAGATACTCTTTTTTTCCCAAACTTATTATTTCTTATGTGTGTTTGTTTGTTGTAGAATTTTTTTATGATGAATCTACTATTATCTTGTAAAATTAGATTTATGTGGAACATACTTTGAGAAACTCTGGCCTAGAGAATTAGAAAGAGCTAAATTTAGCCACTTTCGCAAATGGCAACAGGATTAATTTATTTGATGTGAAATAGCATATCTAGTGGAAAGCACAATTGGCATGAGAATGATGAAGGTGAGGATGATTATAGCTAAAACATATTGAATATTTACCATGTGCTAAGCACATGGTATCATGTCATTTAATTTTAATGAATCCTATTAAGAGAGGTATTAATAAAAATGGAGATACTATACACAAGGAATTTAATTTACTTGTCCAAAGGTTGAGCAGATCTGGGCTAAGCTAATTTACTATACTATATGGTTTCCTTAGAAGTAGAATTTTACAGCTAGCACAAGGCATGGTAGAATTAGTGCTGAGTAATGACCCTGTTACTTTTTTCATTCTAATTTTATCTTTATATATCTTATCTCTATATATCTAATATATTTTCAAATATACAGAAAAGCAGAGGTAACAAAATTATCAACCTACTAACATGTTTATCTATGATATTTAACAATTCTAATAATTTGCCATCTATGTATACTTATGCCATGTATACAATATGTATGTCTGCGTATTAAAGTGTTGCAGTCAGTTACAGTCTTCTTTTAATGCTTAGATTGTCCCAAATAAGTTCTTTCCTTCCAGTTATCTCCTTTATTTTTTAAATATAATCCAATTAGTCTCTGAAAACTTTCTTGCTTTCAAGCAAAGCATGGCATAAGTACTTCTAGACGTTTCCTTTTTTAGACCTGGAATCAACTATTTCTCCAAGGAACTCAATTCCTGTTAAAATCAATGGTGTTTAGAGATGAAAATATGGTTCTGGGGTGACATTACTTCTAGACTCTTTTACTGGACAAAGCCAAGAAGTGAGTGTGTACGTGTGCACATGCGTGTATGTGTAAAAAAATTGTATCTTTTATGTGTAAAAAAATTATATTCGTTTCAAGTTTTTACTCAGCTTCCTAGATTTTATACTTATGTATGTCTTTTTCTCTTATTTTTGAAAACCCATGATTTCTAATAACTAACATAATTATTTTTTAATGTTTTCCTACAGTGTCTATAAAACATTCTTATATTACACTTAAAAATACTGAATAAATTTTATTTTTTGCAGTTGTTTTTGTCCTTTGTATGTATCTAACTATGTACATTCAGTTAAAAATGCTGAATTTTTTAAGGCACAAAAATGATTATTTTATCTGTGTTGTTGACTATTTTGTGTATTTAAAAAATATTAATTTTTGAAATATTTACATGGTTCCAGATGTAAAGAGTATGAAGTTTACATTTTTTTCCCTATTCCCTTCACCTCAACTCTCTCACCTCCTATAGGTAACCATTTTTATTAGGTTTTGATTTATATTTTTACTGATTCTCTTTTCCAGCAAAAGCATATATGCATACATATTATTTCCTCTCTTTTCTTACACAAAATTCAATGTAATAAATACCCTCTGAGGGGAAAATGCAGATTCCCTGCCACAAAGCAGAAACACCCATGCTAGCCTGGAGTGCTTAGCAAAATTGTTACAAAGTGGACTAGGCAGGTACCAAGATAACTACTGGGCCTGGGAAAAGTGCCCAGCATTTTTTTGGATGCCTCAGCACTTTCTTGCCTTGAAATGTCCGGCACAGACCAGCCCTGACTGCTTTAGAACTGTTTTGACTGTCCTATAGTGCCCTTTAGCTAACTGTAATACTAAAATCGTCTGGTAGAAAATTGTCATATTATTATCATAACATGGGTTGTATGACAGCGAGGTGTGTGATGTTGGTACTGCAACTGCGTGATTTGTTTCACTGTGAATACGTAAAGATATGATGTAAAAACTTTGCATTCCTCATTGGGAAGAGATTTAAGGTAACAACACTGCAGGGTGGGCAGATGTGGATTTTGCTAGCAAGAAGCTCCTGTGGAAGAAATTTCTGTGCCTCCCAGGAGCAAGCCGCTAGTTACTAAACTCATCTAACTTGTCCAACTGAATTTGTCAGAGTCATTTTTGGTCTCTCAGCTTCTTCTCAGTTTGGGGGGGGCGGTGTTTGTTCTTTATTGTCCTAGGTTTTTCTCAAAACAACCTCTTTGTATCTTGCATTTTTCACTTAACTATGTATCCTGGAGTTCATTCTATGCTAGTGCATAGAGATCTTCCTTGTTCTTTTCATAACTTCATAGCATGCTGATGTGTGCTTCTACTCAACCAATTCCCTAATGATAGTCACAATACTGTGGGTGGGTCGTTTAGGCAAGGTTCAGCTTAACAGTTCTTTTCTCAGTTGGGTTCTGTCATGGATCTAAGGTCAACTTCAGGTCAGCTTTTGAAATTGGTTGGCTGTTGTTTGGGTTGAAGGGAGGGTGACAGGGCCAAGTGTCTGTCACTATCCAAAAAGCTAGCTCAAGCACGCTTGCATGGTGACTGGGCAGAGTTCAAAGAGAAAAAATGGAAGCATGCAAGGCTGATTGAGGACTTTGACAGACCTGACATGGTACTACTTCTCCTGCATTCTATTTGTCAAAATTAGTCACAAGGGCAACCTAGATGGGGGAATGAACTCCACTTCTTGACAGCAGAAGTTGCAAAGTCACTTTGCAAAGTGGTATGGCTACAGGGAAGGCAGTAATTGTGGCCATTTTCACAAACAATCTAACATATTTCTCATAACCTTGTTAAAATAGCATATTGTTATAATTATGGATTTCTGTCAATCTTTGTTTAAAAAAATGGCATTTTACTGGGTTTTAATTTGCAATACTCTTATTATGAACGAGGTAGAACATTTTTTTTATGTGGTCTATTCTTATTTCTTTCCCATTTTTCTATCAGATTGAGTTATATTGTTGGAATTTGTTTCTTGATTTTAACTAGAAGTAGTATATATATGCATATATATATATACATATACACATATACATTCACATATATTAGAGAATTAGTCCTTTATACACAGTATAAATTGCAGACTCCCTTCTGCCCAGGTTGTCTTATTTTTTCCCTTTACTTATAATGCTTTATTTATAGTTTAATTTCTTATTTTTCCTTTGTGACTTGTGGAATTTTGATTCATAGTTACAAAGGTTTTCTGTACTCCAAGATTTTAGAGGATTTCATATTTCCTTCTAGTTCTCAATTTTAGAACTAGCTAATTTCCCAAGTTAGCAGCTTTGCTAATCAGAGTTTATTCTAACTCCATAAAGTAATAACACATTTCAAGCTTATTTTCTGGAGGCAACTTCTTGTTGAAGAAAGTGCAGTGTACTCTTTTCTTCAAGCCGCTTAGAGAGAGAAGGACAGACAGAGAGACAACTCACAGGAAAACCCCAATCCCTCAACGAGCTTTTCTTCCAGAAGCTTACTTGTCATGTTTGTCATTTGAGATTCAGAGCATCAGTTTCTATAGAAACAGAGTCACAAATGATGGTTGGATTTTTTGCAACTCACCAACCCTGTTTTACCTGCATCATGGGACAGATCACACCGTGCTTAGAGTTCTATGTTTCCCATTCCCATTTCTAGGTAGGGGAAGAAAATAACATTTTCAGTGCCCCATGAGAGCTGGAGTGCATAGGATAGGCCACCCAGAGGAGCTGTGATCATAAAAGGATACAGCCACTGCCATAACATGGTGCTAAGGCAAAGAGAACATTGGGGAAGACATATCCCAATGTCATTTCCTCTCATTGGCCCACCTCAAGTGGAATCCAGAGAGTGAAAGAAACATCCCAGATGATGCAGTCCATAGAGGTCAGCCTTCATGACACAGTCTTCAGGGCAGGGAAGGGTGGATGATAATTAAAAGGCACAAAGAATTACAATACACTCCAAGAAGTCCAGGGCAAGAAGTTTGGGGTACCAGGATCCATATCGGTGTTAATGTGAGAAGATTTCTTGGTTTGAATTGGGTCCCTGGCAGCCCTTATCTTGTCTTCACTGGATCCTTGGAATGATCTTTGCTTAGATTGGGAACATCTTGAGGCCACCTGTGTATCCTTATCACTTAACTCAGGGTTTAAGACATGAGAAGAACACAAAACACTCTGAAGAGCAAATGACAACTACCAAAAGTGTATTTTCCTCTCCAATGCTTCCCCTTCCTGCTTTTTTGGGAGAGTGGTAAGTGACTCAGACTCTGGAGTTAAAAGCTCTGTGCTTAACTGCTGGCTCCCACTTGGGTAAATTTCTAAATTTCTAAAACACTCTAAGCCAGTTTCTTTACCAATAAAATGGAGATGATAAAAGTAATTCAAAGTGTTCTTGCAAGGATTAAATGAGATAATTTATGTGAAGTTCTTCCTATATAATAAATGCTGAAGAATATTAGCAGCAAAATGCATCAATGACATAAATGTAAGCACTAAAACTATACAATTATTAGAAGAGAACATCGGGGTACATCTTTATAACCTTGAATTTGGCAATGTATTCTTAGATATGCCACCAGAAGTGTGAGCAACAATACAAAATAGTACATTTGACTACATCAAAATTAAAATCTTTTCTGTCTCAAAAGACATTCTCAAGAAAGTGAAAAGACAACTTACAGAGTGGGAAAAGAATTTTCAAATCATGTATCTAATACAGTTCTGGTATCTGTATAAATAACTCTTAAAATTCAACAACAAAAAGACAAACCAATTAAAAAATTGACAAAGGACTTGAATAGATATTTCTCCAAAGAAGATATATAAATGGCAAACACATGAAAATATGCCCAACATCATTAGTCACTAGGAAAATACAAATCAAAATCACGATGAGATACCACTGTATACCCACTAGAATGTCTGCAATCAAAAAATAAGTATATAAATAAAAATTGTTGGTGAGGATGTGGAGAAATTGGAACCCCCTCGTATATTGCAAATAGAAATATAAGATGTTTCAAATTTTGTAAAAGAAAAGAGTTTGGCAGTTCTTCAAAAAGCTAAACAGAATTATCGGAAAACCTAGCATTTCCAATCCTGGGTGTATACCCCAAAAGAATTGAAAATAGGTACTCAAACAAGTACGTGTACATACATGATCACAGTAGCACTGCTCATAATAGCCAAAAGGTGGAAAAGACAAAATGTCCATTCACAGATGAATGGAATAAACAAATTGTGGTATATCTATACAGTAGAATAATATTCAGCCATAAAGATGAATGAAGTTTTGATATATGCTATAATGTGGATGGACCTTGGAAACATCATGTGAAGTGCAAGAAGCCAGACACAAAAGGTTGCTTATTGTGTGATTCCATTTTTATGAAATACCCAGGATAAATAAATCCATAGAGACAGAGTGCAGATTGGTGATTAAAAGGGGATTGGAGGAGCAGAAATTGGGGAGCAACTTCTTAAAACGCATAGTATTTACTTTTATGGAAGTGTTTTAGAACCAGATAGAAGTGGTGGCTGGACAACATTGTAAATGTGCTAAATGCCACCAAATTGTTCACATTAATATGGCTGATTGTTATGTGAATTTCACTTAAATTAAAAAGTAAAGAATAAAAACCAGGAAGCAGGAAGTTGACAGTGATATAAGTGAAATAATCTTGTCCATGATTCAACAATTGTTGAAGCTGGCTGATGGGTATATGAGGGTCCATTATACTAGTTTGTATATTTTGTGTGTACTTGAAATTTTCCGTAAAACATTAAATACGAACAAGAGTAACGACAAGATGTTAATGGCAGTTAATTCTGCACCTACCATGTTTCCCCGAAAATAAGACCTACCCATAAAATAAGCCCTAGCAGGATTTCTAAGCATTTGAGCAATATAAGCCCTACCCCGAAAATAAGACCTAGTGATGGATGTGGCTACGCAGCGTATCTGCACAACCCATGCATTTCGTCGCGGAGTGGTAAAGACGACGAGCAGCCCTTCTCATCTGCCCCATCATGACAGCTGCTATCCCAGAGGTGACCGGAAAGGTGCGGGCAGCCCCACCACCAAGGTCGGCTCCCCCTGTCAGGTCCGGGCCATACTGTGCGTGCTGCAAGCTGAGGCTTTGAGGGGAAAATAACACATCACCTGAAAATAAGCCCTAGGGTGTCTTCTTGAGGAAAAATAAATATAAGACCCTGTCTTATTTTCGGGGAAACACGGTAAT